>QPKB01000002.1:52566748-52580281 GCA_003546025.1 Camphora micrantha | reverse complement strand
ATTAGGAGCACAAAACATGCCAACTTTTAAGAATTGAGACACCCCCAAATGCTGTTTCAATCCGACACCACCACCCCAATTTTTGACAAAATCCTAAAAAGAAAAACATTTAATTTTAAAACTGAAAAGTCCCCCTGAATTTCCACAAAATTCCCCCGTTTTTCCTTGGCCTTTTCCGCAAGAATTAAACATGCTACAATGCTGTCACCATTTCCTCAATCTATAAAACAAAAGCCAGGGGCAAGTGAAACGATGGTTAAAGAATTGAGGGGGATAGGGATTAAGAAGAAGAAGAAGGAAACCTTGGGCAAAGGGGGAGAGGAAAAAAACGAAAAACCACATAAGAAGAGAGAGGGGGGTGGGCAAGTAACCCGTCGCTTTGTTCTCCGTCCGCTCTTCTTCTTGTTTTGGGCTTGGCGAGAGAAAAGAGAGGTTTTGGGTTTTTTTTGGGCCCTTTGCGTTTGGAGTCCGAGAAAATTTAAAGAGAGGGGCGAAAGAAAGAGGAAAACCTTAGGGCCTTTCCGTTTTGGCAAAAAATACACACTTAATTCATTAATAAAAATATTACATTGAGGCCTTTAATTTTTGGTTATTAAGTATATAATGGTTGGTTAATCGTGTGACGGGTTTAAACCGAACTGTATGTTACGGTTCAGTTCGTTAATAACCGTGAGTCAAGACTAAAAACCGTAACTAACCATGAAGATAGTTTTTTTCAATTTTACTAACCGTAACCGTAACTGAACCGGAAACACGGGTTATTAAACCGCCGGTTCGGTTCGGTTCGGTTGGTTAGACGGTTTCCCCTTTATTTTTATTTATTTTTTAAACACCCCTATAGAAAGTGTTAGAAAAAGCCTGAAATAAGGCAAGTATAAATTATTTCTAATCATGCATGTTTGTTTTATATTGATTTCTAGAATAAGAAATCAATTCCTGGTTGATTAGTAGCCTTCTTAATCGAATTGAAGTTATATGCAAATGGGTTCATCTTATTGTATAATTCTTTGAATAAAGTTAAATGTTTGGATTTCATGTAGAACAAATATGAGAGCATAAGGTTCCATTTGCATTACAGTTATGTGTTTCTTTTTGTTGAGTTTTTAGAGAAGTTTGGAAAGGAAAGAAACACAAAAGAATGGGATATAAGACACAGAACCTGAGTTAATAGAATGGTTAGCTAAGAAAGACCTTGTAGGGCTTTACTTATTATACCCCTTCATTATATGGGACCCATGGATATTACCTTGATAAGGGGGAAACCTTAGAGGGCATAGGTTCCACTTGTTTAGTATCGTTCAATCATTATTGGGCCATGATTATTAATTATGGGATTCATCTTACGGTGAAAAATAATGTAATACCCAACTAAAGAATTGGCAATGTGGCCAAAATACATAATTATAATGGTGCTGGATGGGTAATTGGAAAGACGGATGCTTAGATTCGTTAGGCTAGTAAAAAAGTCCTTGATTCTCTCAAATTACAATGCATGTGCATATTGGAAGGTAATAGCCATTGATTTTATACACTAATAGTAATTCTTTATGTGTAAAGTATACCCCATTCATACTATTAATCGAATTGCATTGTTAGGAGGTCTTTGAGTAGGATTGAATTGGATATTGAAATTAATGGAATTAATAATTGTATCGAATGAATCAATGATGTAACATTACTCAAGGTCCAATTGTTAATTGATTCGAATGAGTCGGTACTACTGAGCTTCGACCGAATGATACCCGACGGGTTAACTCTAGGTTTAGTATTGCTACGCAGTTGACAGTTTAGAGCACCGGAACTCCAGAACCCAGGTAGCCAGTGAACCTTTGTGCTGGGTCACTGGTGACATCCCAACATGTGTGGCCCTCATGAGGGATTTAGCTAATGTGGTTACCAACTAGTTTGTATAATTTCATTTATGATTGATTTCATTAAGCATAATTTATTCAATTGCACAAATTGCTAGTTCAACTTTATTTGCCCTCTTTCAATCACTCGTCATTAATTCTAAATTAATATGATATGTATAGATTGTTATTGTTTATACTTGATGAATCGTCGTATTTACCAGCTATTCTTGGTGTTACAGACGCAAACCCGCTCTCCGGTCTTGAAGAGACCACGGAGGGAGAGGATGAGGCCAATGAGGTACTAGCAGGCCTAGTTGAATGGATAGCGAAGGGTGTTGTCTAGCTTTGTGTACTGAGGGGCATCAAAAAGTCTTTCTTTGAAAAGGCAATCTTAGAAAATCTTCTCTTGTGATTTTGAAGTTATTTATGATGTTTGTGTTGATATATATACTTTTTGTAAAAGTACTTTCTTTTATATATATACTTTTGTAATAGCAAGGTAGATATGGTTTTATGATCTCTACTTCTTACGAGTAATGAAATCATTTTGTTTTGTTTAATGAACTTGAATGTGGATAGCTCATGATATGATACCTTTATATGTTTTGAGTTAATGCTTCCGCTGATAAATGTACAAAGACAGGTGTCTGTGAGCATGACTCACGTGTGATGGGTGGATTTTTGATCTTCCTTCGTGACTCACACTTGATCCGAAATAGTTGTGATGGGCACGGGAGTACGCGTGTCACACCTCGAGATTTACCTTTGGCTAGGTGAATTCGGGACCGGAATGTGACACATCATTTGGAGCATACACATTGCCAACTTTCCATCTCCGGTTCTACATCCAAAACCATCAAAATAACCAATTTGTCGGCTCGTCTTTCTCTTCTTTCAACAACACTGAATCAATTACATATAAATGGAGACTCTGATACCAGTGATTCAACAACACGGAATCAATTGCATACAAATCAAGTTCTATATAAGAGAACTCATGCATATGACCAAGGTAGCAAGAATAATTACAGATGCAGATTAAGTGAGTCCTGAGAACACTGAGGTTATTTATGTAAAAAACTAACAAATAATAAAAATGAGGTCTATGGGGTCAAAAGTTTTTAGTTGCATAACAACTAATAATAAATAATAAAAATGAGAGAATTTGACTGGAGAAATCCCCTTAGACTTGGTGAAGGCCAAAAAAGCCCTCAAAACTACAATATCAACCAAAATGGTCCTGAACGGGATATCCTCGTTTGTTTCTTCTTTTTGTTGTTTTTGTTGAGCATGATATCGTAGCTCACCTCGTCGCTTATTTCTTCTATTTCACCTTTTATACATGAGTGTGGGGATATCCCTATTCAGGGCCCTTTTGATCGATATTGACTTGATGTCTTTTTTGGTCTTTACAAAAGCTAGAGAGACTTTTCTGATAAAATCCTCGTAAAATCAAAGAAGGTTGACATGTTTGTGGTTGCATACCGGCTACACTTGTCACTTTTTTTTTTCTGCTTTGTCTTTCGTTATTATATCTGCAACTTTCAACCTTTTCATTTAAACACGAAAACACAATGTAGTGGCAAGAAGAGGATATATAGTAGGCATAATGATGTTGGATTATAAAGTATTCATGGAGAATGATTCTAGATTCTGAATATACAACCTCCATAAGCATAAATGTTCCACATAACATCAGCTTAATTCCTATTTGATTCATAATAGCCAATAATGAATAAACCCATTGAGAGTATGCAGTAACAAGGCTACAACTTGCATTTATAGTTTAGTAACATGTCAAATTATGGTACTTAGCTGTAGAGTCAAATAATTTACTCTTTGATTCTAGTAGTAGCCAATCATTTATTATTACGACGAGTATTTTGTTTATAACTTTCTTGATGGCTTCAAAATTCTTCAAAATAAAAAATGAACAAAATAAATTAGGAGAAAAATCGAATAGGGGAGATACTTTGGGAAACAAAGCAACCTTCTGACTACCCAAAGCACCAAATTCATCTGCCAGTTCCCTCTCTGAAATCCAAGAATCAAGGTTCCCAACATACACCTTTCCACATCTCTGTGCAATGTAATAAAATGAATTCTGTCATTAAAAAACTCAAATATAAAAATAGGGGGCAACAAAAAATCACCCAGATACCAAACAAAGAAAGACACTTGTATAACACAGTTTCTATGAATTCGATGCTTTAGAAAAAATATATATAATTGAACACATCAAAATGATTAAGGGAAAACGGATGTAAAGAGATATATTTTAAGATTAGTAGGCTTGATGTTTAGGATTTAAAGTATAGGTAAAAAAGAGAGAAAAAAGAACTAAAGTATCATACATTATCTTAAGAACCATGTACTATAGAAAATGTTGGATATGCTACAGAATAGGGGCTGCTGTCAAATAGAGTTGAAATAAAACAATAATACATGATTGTTAAAGACTGCAACTGTGATTTGTTAGCGGAAGTCAAAGAGCAACATCGGCAGCAGATCTGTGATCGAGGCACCGTCATGATGACGCTCTCTTTGGGATGAGTTCCGCCCCTTGGGATAAAATCTAGGTGCGAAGGTTATCAGCAGAACTGCCCCTAAGATTCAACGGCCTTCTTGTTTATGTCCGGTCGCACAACGCAGCCTGAACTATAGACTCTTTTTGAATGCTCAAAAGGGGAAAGTAGCGAAAAAGAGAAAGAGGAGAAATTCGTATTTTGTGTATATAAAAACGATGATTAAGATGGCCCTAATATATTGAGATTAGTGTCCATTGGGCGATTAATCATCAATGTAAGATTATTAAGGCCATAAATCTCACAATGCTAAAACGTTTTAATCCACATTTAAAAATAAAATAATGGCAAGAGATTGGCATTTCCCGGTTAAACATTTTCCTGACCCAGGGGTCAAGATTGACTCGCGTGCGCGCATAGGGCTCATGGCAAAAATCTTCAGAAGTTTTTCAAGAATATAGGAATGGAAATACATATAAAGCTTCAAAAGATGAATTTTAGCAATGTAGGATGGCTTGTTTCTAATAGCCTACACTACGAATAAAGCAAAAGAACAAAAGGACAAAACACCACTTAGGGGTTGTTTTGTCTGCACCCATTTACATGTGTAAATGAATAATATGCGTAATATTTTACATATTGATAATGCTTTTCTGCAATTATTTACGCATTTTGTGCGTAAATTAGATGTGTAAATGGTGTGAAAATTTGACTCATTTCTGCACCAAGATTTGAACACCCATTGAGGTGGGGAAATAAGAAGACCGAACTCATATAGGATTTCAAAGAAATACCCATTGAAGTGGACGGTTTTCATATTAGCATTTCCGTCAAACAGCTCTTGGGTTCAAAACCCCCACCCCCACCCCACCCCAACGCATGAAAAAAAAAAAATCCACCAACGGACAAATCCTACCCTAAAAAAACATTTCTTGCGTCACTTCTCACTACCCAGCGTCTCGTCTCCTTACGTGACTACACCCTGCAGCTCGTCTCTATGCTAATGAACAAACACAAAGTTCCAATCAAAAGTTTTGATTGGTTTTAGTTGGACAGAGGAGAAGATAGAATCAGATGGAAATCACCCGAGTAAGCTTCTCAGCTTAAAAAATTTTCTTAGCTTCTTCTACGAATTTTGAATCTCCGTATGTAGAGCAACGAACATGCTGCCATCTCTAAGATTGAACTAGAAAATGGAATGACACAGAGATCGAAAAAAAAAAAAAAAACATATCCTGGGAAGACACAAATCGTTAGAAAGCCCACTCCCTTTCAATCTTTTGTACAAATTTTCAACAACAAAATAAAAAAGTTAGGAAAGAAGAGTAAATAGTCAATAGTTAAGATGCAGAGCATTAATCTAGATTCTCCTCTGTGACAAACAAAACGATCCGCAAACCCTATTGAACATATAAACATCCAAGAACAAACAAAAAACACAAACCCTATTGGAATGCATTTTCTTGAAGGCCAATGTTGATAAAAATGAATATTTTTGAAAATTATATCATACGTTGAAAGTCAGATTCGTTTTGAAAGATCTAAATTGCAAAATGGAAATTTTGATATAAAATGGCCTTTTTGTCTCTTGTTTAGATCATTAAAGTAAAATTTAATTAAATAATTAATAAGTATCATTTACAAAATCACCTAATACATTTACATATGTCATTGAAACAAACATGATAAAACAAATCACATGTGTAAATGATGTGAAAATGGTGTCAATAGACAAACGTTGTAAAAAAAACACATGTGTAAACGTTACATACTTAAAATTTAAATATCCATTATTTACATGTGTAAATTGTATTTACGTATCCCACGTGTAAAAGACAAACAACCTCTTAGAATTTTTTGAAACAACCAAAAACCCAACAGAAAAACCACAGCATACCTAAATGGAGAGAATTATACTGGATATACAATGGAATGAGTACCACACACTGATTTCTATAAAATAAGCACAAAGGAACATGAGATAACAAATTATGGAATGACTGTAACTAGGAGAAGAAGAGAAAATAATTTGTCAATCCAAGGAGGGGCTTATTTGGTCAATGGTTTAGTTCACATGACAATTATATCCAAATGTGCAAACACATCGAATGAGGTTACTGTACAGAGTCTCATGTAAATGATCACATCAAAAGAAGAGAATAGTAATGGTGAGTTCTCTCTATCAACTTATAAAACATCCATCCTAATCATCATTGTCTTTAGGTCCTTATGCTATGAGAGGCCTACTTCGATGATCAAAGTGGAATTGTGAAGAACCCATCTGTATTTTGGAAATTCTCATGCATTCAACAAGAACCCATACAAAACCTAAAACACATTTCAAAAATCTCTATCAACTGATTCATGGTCTAAACAGAGTACAGAAGAAAAAAAAAAATCTGGGTTTTGACCTTCTCGGAAATTCAACAAAAACCCAATACCTATCAATAAAAAATTCAACCCTTGTATCCATTATAAACCTGAAAATCGAAAAACTCATTATCTCAATAAACAAAATACAACATGCAAAGGTAGTAGAGAGAAACAGGGGCGTGAGAGAGAGGGAAAACTAGCATAGCAACAGAGAGAGCCGGCGGTGATACGGCATGTATCATTGCATAGATTCCTCCCCTTAATAGCTTCATATAACCTAAAGAAGACATTTTTCTCCATGCAAAGTAATTCATAACATCGAGTAGGATTCCCGATGAGAATATCTATGATGAAAGATTGTCCTATATACCATGAGTTCCTAAATGGTTCTTTGACCAGATTCAAGCTCCTATATTTGAATTTAGATCTTTGCTATTGTACATAGTAATAATAAAAAATATAAATGAGATGGAATCCATTTATTTTGTCAATACAATAAAAGGGAATTATAAATTCATAAGAGTGATACATAGGTAAACTTACAACAGTATGGTTTGCCAAAAAAAGAACTTACAACAGTATAACATTAGACCCATCTTTAAAAAAAATGTCACACCCCCAAACGTGAAACCGGGGTTATGCGTGAGATTATGGCCAATTAAAACTTTTCTAACATTAATCAAATCCACTTGGCCCCAATCGTGTCCCATATGGATCGAAGACCGCTGTAAGGTGTAAACATTTCCTTGAATACATATAACAAATAGCGGAAGCTTCATAATACAAATGACATCTTAAGATATATAGTTTAAGAGCAATATTGAATAATATTAGCTAAAGTTCAAGTTAAAAAACAGTTGACCAAAAGTATTATTTACAATAAAAGGCCATGTTAAAACTGGGCCTAAACAAAAGATAAAATAACCAAAAAGATGAAACTAATCCCAGAAAGGTGTGAAGGCTCTCGAGTACGAGGTCGATACGGCTATACAACGTCGTCCGTACAATAGCATAGGAGGTCATTAGACTGATCTGTTTAAATCATCTTCGTCGCCTCCTCCTCCTCAGGGTAGAAAAGGCTCAATACCTATGCACCAAGAGTAGTTTCATCAGACACGAAGGTCGACAAGCATATAGATATATAAATCACCAAAGGATATACAGTACTAAACAGAGTAAACGATAGACAAGATCATAAAAATGCAAAGCATCGGAATCAAGAACAAGCTAATATAAACATCTATCGAAATAGGCAGTCTACATAGGCTAATCACCACGGGATATTATCACAGCCCTCCCTACTCGAACTGAGTTTGTGGTATAGAGAATGCACGGGATAATAGCCCGGCCAAGCAGAATTGGATGCATGGCGAACAGACAGATAGTATCATCCCAAGTAATCGATGGTGTACATCCATCACAAAAATCACGATCTGCAGTCGCTCTACAGTAACGGTCCTATTACAGTGGTGTCACAGCTGTCTCAAGCAATACAACTGAGTGGTGCCTGACATAAGAGTCTTACTCAAACAATAGTGAAGGGCTAGGCTTTCTTGCGTTAACAAGATTCAGTAACAAAAGAGAGACTACTTCTATTCGTTAAATCAGATCAAGTCAGACAAACAAACTTCTTCAGAATATCAATACCATTACTAGTCCTCTTCAAGTCTTTATAATCAAAGTCGCCTAGCCTCCACACTTCCATCAAGTATAAGAACAAACAGAACATAAAAAAAGGGATCCTAAGTCCATCATCTAAGTAATCCAAGTGATCCAATTAAAGTAAAGTAAACGGAGCTAATGAACATGTTCGTAACATGTAGAAAAAGTACCAGATGGTACAATTCAGAAGCATAAGTGATAGACAATCCATTCTAAGTATAGTGTTAGTTCCAAAGCATCGTATAACCTATTTATTCAACGAAAAGGATTAGGGTTCATGATACACGGACGAATCATCTTCGTGCATAGATATAAGGGTGGGTATCCCGTTGTCCCATACCGTTCAAGATTGATCTAGGTTAAGTCCCGATACGACCGGAATAACCGTGAAGGATGTCGGCTTAAAACATCCTCACATAAAGTCAAATGAGTCCCAAAATGGTAACCCAAGTTCCACATAAGTCCACAGATCAAGGGGACAATCCTTTTCCAAAAAGGGGAATTCAATCAGGAAAAACACCATAATCGGTTAACCGACTAGTTCGGCTAACCGAAGGGTTGACCGACCGCACAACTCTTCCAGAAATAACGCTCTCTAGAAAGGGGACTGACATGTCGCCGAGTTGTAGGTTGACTGACAAGGTGACCGAGTGCCCAACTCCTTCAAAAAATGCAACATTCTAGAGTTAGACTCGACAGCTCACCAAGGGTCGCCAAACCGCAGTTTGGTTAACCGACACCTAGGTTCGGTTAACCGACTGCTCCCAGAATTCTGAAGCGAATTCTGAGATTGGTTCAGAAATGGGGAGTTTCCCTCCCCTTCTTCATTCACACCTGTAAACAAAGAAAATAGGGCATTGTCCTCTCCACATACATCCATACCCCTTTCATCAAATCTATTCAACCTCCATCCAAATCCATTCGATCCATTCCATTCAAAACATAAGGCCTAATTATCTTGTTTTCATAAAATAAAGATGCAAATTGAGCAAGGGGTTATCTAAGCATCATCAATTAACCAAATCAAGGAAAACAAACATATCAAACATAAATATATCTATTAACTTGCCTTGATGAGGAGCTAAAACAAACCCAAGAGAAATTGAGGAAAAATCCTCTTTTGAGCTCAATTGGAGAAAAACAACTCTCAACACAAAATCAATCTACAAAATGGATGCAAATGGGTTGGGTTAGCTACCCTAATCCATTACTAATCAAAAGAAAGAAGAAAATCTAATTTTAAAAGCTTTAGGAGTTTACCTAGCCAAGGTTATTGAGTGAAAAGCTTGGCAAAGGAAATGGGTGAGGTCTTGGGAGCTTAGGGAAGAAGATTAGAAGCTTCGTCGGTGACATCAGAGCTCCGGTGGCTGTCGACGGTGAGGAGGCATTGAAGGGGCTGAGTTTGGAGAAAAGGAATAATGAAATGAGAGAAGATATGAATGAGGGAAATGTACGGGCTTTATTAGGTTAGGTTAAAAAGGGTAATTTAAGTTCACTCATTCGGTTCACTAATGATGATCTTTGGGCCTCTTCGACGCGTCAGATCGAAACGCAACTGAAGACTAATGTTCGTGAAATGTCGAGACCTACCCGATGCACTTAAACTCACAAAAACTCATAATCTCATACAACCCCTGAAAACTTTTCAAAATTGCAAACCACCCCCTTATTGTACCCAAACGCACTCCGAATCACGCGTGGTTCCACACGCATGATCTAAACGTCAAACCCGACTCGCTGAGACTCTAAACACACTTACTAACAAATCAAGTAATCAATTATAATTAATAAGGGGTTTAAGGGGTTAAAGGACGGTGTTACGAAAAGGTCTAGCAACCTTCAACATTGTATAAAACAAATCTATAACAATTTTTGCACAATAAACAAACATAAAAAAAAAACCCTCAACCATCTTGTTTGTCAAATATAATATCAAATACAAACTAATAAAAGTGCCACATATAAATGTCATCATCAATATAATATATATCATGCACTTAGAAGGGGAAAAACGGATCTCCAAGCTCTTACCTAACATCATCCACCGCTACCTTATTAAACATGCATAGGTGCATTATTGAATCTTCTATCATCAAAATAAAGTATAAAGCATAAATACTCCAACACCGACCATCACTCTGATGGATATTCCTTTGCATCCATACGGTGCAACCATTTCAGGCGCACATCAGGCCTTTTAAATGCCATGAACGTCATCCTATAGTCCTCCTTAATAATTATCAAATGCATACAAGTATAAATCACTTACAATGTCCAACTGATTCAAAGAATCTAGGGTATAAGTAGGAGTGATATTTGTATTCTCTTGAGTACCCAATTGCCTAGTGGCAACGACCTCAATCAATCTATTGAGCTAGCCAGCCATGTTTGCATCAGGTCTTTTAGCATCCCTCGATGAGGGTGTAGGTTCAATCAACCGGTTCTTATTGAGGATCGATTTTATGTAATTGTCATCGCCCATCTCTATTCCATGATTAGCCATACCAAGGTATTGATGTGGACTTAGGTACCATCTTGGAACAGAATAATCAGTTAATTGTAAAACCTAGAGACATGTGAGTTCTGCCCTTTGATAGTGAATTAACTAGTGTCTACACTCTATTTGGACCTGGCTGGCATCAAACCCATTGGAAGGTCTGGACATTTTGGCTAACAAGTATGCGATGGTGGAGATTATGAACTTCACAAACAGATGGTCAAATGGATGATCACAACAATCAGATTTTTCCCCTTATAATATATTAAACTAGGAGGTTTTGGCTTCAATTTTGATCGGTTATAATTTTGACCGACGGTTATGTAATTACTCATGCAACTACCCACTCATATTTTCCATCAAACCACTCATGTGTCGGTTGTTCCTATGTAATGATACCCTTTTTTTTTCGATATCTTGTTTCTATTTTATCCAACTTGTTATATGGAAAGAGGTAATTTTTTCAATGGGGATTTACAAAAAAAATCCCACTAAAAATGAAAAACACAACTAAGGACCCCAAATTTGTTTAATATCAGGCGAGGTCCTCCTCTCCCAAATGCCTCTTTGATTTTCCCATTCTGCCCCTACTTTGTTGATGTCAACAAATATGCAATGATAGTTAACAAATGGAAAACGTATAATTCGTCGATATTGACATATATGTATTGATAGTCCTTTTTTAGTTGACAGTATAAAATACAGTTTTCGTCAATATCAACAAATATGAACTGATAATTGTTATTTAGCTCACAGTAAATATAATATTCATTGATGTCGATAAATAATTCATCGATATCAACGAATGTGAACTGATAGCCAATTTTTAGTTGAGACAGGAAAACACAATATTCGTCAATGTTGACAAATATTCTATTAACATCAACAAAAAATTATTTGATATTGATGAATATGTATTGATAACATTCAGTCCTAATTATACATATTTAGAACAACTTATTTCACATTTAAAATAAACAACAATAGGTTCCACATCAACAACCTATTTCTTATTTATATCATTAATCTATTCACATTTGGAACCTCTTCCTCATTGAAAACTTAGCGTCATCAATATAACATCATCTTCCTCATTCTAATCAACATCCATTCACAGTAAAACATCATATTCACTCAAATCAATATCCATCTACATTAACAACTCATTTCACTTTTAAAAACAACAACCAACCACATTCAATGATAAATCTATACCAAAGCATTCAACAACCATCCACAATCTGAACATAGACATTAATACACAACAATAATCTACATAAAAACCTATGCTCAATTAAAATCAATAAATACTATCCACAACAACCATCAATAAGAACACCTGATTCCACATTCAAAATTAACAACAACCACATTCTATTATAGACATTAACAAAATTAAACCCTCAAAGAGTGTTCCAAATTAACAACTTGTCTGGTATTCAAAATACAATTAAAATTTGAAGATCTCAAAAAAAAAAAAAAAAAAAAAAAAAAAAAAAAAAAAAAAAAACATACATAACCACAGATAATCCATTCTCAAATAAATCACATGACCTTTACAAGTTATCGATTTTAAGAGTACAAATTGACCATTTAAGTTTACAAAATGACCATTAAAAGGTCACAAAATGAGTGATACAAAACTATAAAATACTCCACTTGTCACACTAGCCATGCTCATGTAGCTCCCATTAGTGCTCTTCCTTAGCATCTTTAGATCCTTCATTGCCTTTATCAATACTGTATAAAGTCTTCACTCTCATTTTATCTATCACAAGGTTAAGGATTAGCTTTAGAAGAAAACTCAATTCATCTTCCCCCACCTCAACTCTAAGCATCAATTAAAAATGGCACTCACTACAGAAAATTATTCAACAAAATATTACTTAGACATTCCAACAAGCATGTGGAAGGCAACACACTTCAACTCTGGACATCCATGAAAAAAGGGCACTCTACAAAGAAAAAATTCAAGAAAATATCACTTAGGCATTCTAAGAAACACATGGAAAGCAACACACCTTCATTTGTCATCATCTCAAGGACATCGCCTCCTTTATGTTTCTTCTTTCTCAAACAATCAATACAATCCCCTACTCACCTTTCCTTATTTCAAAAAAATATAAAAACTCAGATTAAAAAAACTAATAAAGGGAAAGAGACTCATACGTCAATGTTGCAACAAAAAATGAGCGATGAGGGATTTGTAAATATATATATATATATATATTTATACTATAAAAAAGATAGAAAAGGGTTGTTCTAACGAGTTCGAGGCTGCAATAGGTGCACAAGTTTTGAAAAGGACGTATATAAGAAATGACGAGGACAAAGAGAAGTGGTGAAAACATGTCACTGGGTAAGCTGTGGAGGCCAGAAAGTATACGATGGGTTTGCTAAGCTTGGGTAGATCACTAGATTCGACTAGTTGGATAGACTTAACCAAAGTCCAGCCCATGACTCACTCCCCTCAAAAACAAGCGCGAAATCAGACGTCTATAAATACTAATGAACCCCATCCCGCTCTTTTCCAGCATTCACTGAGCATCATGAGAAAGCCGAAGCAGCAGGTCATTTCCCGCTTCTTCGCCCCAAAACAAAACCCTCCTTCTTCACCCCCTCC
>QPKB01000002.1:52542309-52566648 GCA_003546025.1 Camphora micrantha | reverse complement strand
TAGAAAACGGACCTTTTCTCGCTCTTTGTCTATGGAAGCAGTGGAGAAACTATAGCTCTTCTCTCCACACTTCTCTGTTGACGGCCTCAACGTAACGCCGTCACTCACCTCACCTTCCACCCCTTCAACAAACCTAACGGCGTCAACTTTCACCCCAGGATGCTCCGTCATCCTCCCCGCCAGCTCCAGGGCCTCACGATCATCTGGCCCACCAAAGAACACCACGCACACCCCATGCGCCACGTCAGCCGACCTCACCTGGTGGCCCCCACCAAACCCCCGGTCAACGAGAATCCCGACCGAACACGCGGCCTCCTTCAGCACCCTCTGATTGACCCCCCTCCAACCGGGCCCCACCCTGGTCCATTGCCACGTCACCCGCCCCTCCATGCTTGTGAAACGGTAATATTATCATGGCCACCCTCTTCTCCTCCGCGACGCTGCACACGTCCTCGTGCATGGTCGAGAGGGCCGAGATGGCGTTCATGGGCAGGACCCGGACCCGGCCCAGCTGCCCGTAGGCCTCAAAGGCGGCGGCGACACGGTCATTGGCTCCGGAGGCGAGGCGGTTCAAGAAGGGAAGGCCGTTACGGCGGCCACGGAGGACCATGATGATTGATGAGGAGCGCTCGGTGAGCTCGACGAGGCGGAGGATGTAGAGCTTGAAGGGGTACTTGTTTGTGCCGCCGCGGATGGTCTCGATGAGGTTGATGATGGAAGGGACATTGCTGTGGCTGTGGAGGCAGGCGAGGATGCGCAGCTGCTTATGATCATCGGCGGTGAAGGAGGTATGGAGCTTACGGTGCTTGTAAGGGGAGTACCCGCCGCCGCCCCCGCGAGGAGACTTGTAGATGGCCATGACAGTGGGGGTGGTCATGAAGGTTGTGAAGAGTGCCATGAGTACAAAGATGGCGAACATTTCGTCGTTGAGAACCTGTTTGACCATTAGAATTTTATGAAATAATATTTGAAGAACTGTAACATAATCTGAAATTTAACAAACAATTGATCATGTCTTGGCCAGTTCCTTTGCAAGGGATTGAATATTTCTTTGGAGATCATCATATAAATGAAATTTGTTTCAACAAAGGTTTTTGGACAAGTGGGGGTGAAGTCTGTAGTAGAGATAAAGACTGGCCTAATTTCTTTTAGTATTTGATGCATGTACTAGAATAATGGTTATGGCTGTATTGGTTTTTCATCAAAGGGGAGATAAATATTGTTTGATGAATATTTATGAATCTTTACCTCTATTTCTGCAATTTTGACTACTTTTAGCAGTACTTTTCTTAGAAAATTTGTAAGTTCAATTTAATGAACCTAATGGGCCCTAAATGAAATCCTTCCAACAATGCTAACCTTACAAAAGCATTTGAATATATACAAAATAAAGGATTTTGAAAATTACTTTAATTACTTCAAAAAATTTGAAGGTATCAAGAGATTAATTTGGGGCCATTTGTTGGAGAGGCCAGAGTTGAAGGATGAAGGGTGCCACATAAATCATATGTAAAATAAATCTATATTCTCACATGTTTTATACATGATCAATCTATTTTCTGTTTAGCTCTTTTGTATTTTAGTAAAATTTATCCAAACGTATGTCTAAGAAAGGTACCTTCTTTTTCTTGGTTCAGATCTTTTATAAATAAATCCTCGGAAGAGCCTACTATCTTTTGGTGAGTTTGGTCTGGATTCCTGGAGTATTGAGTTCCTATTTAACCAAGGAACTAGCTCATTTAAGCTTAGGTCACCCAAACATTCTTGAAGCATTGAGTTACTATTTGACCACGGAACCGTATCATCAACACACAATGGTTAGGTCAGAACGCACCCACCCAAACATTATTGGAGTATCGAGTTCCTATTTGACCGAGGAACCGTATCATCAACTCATTTAGGGCCAGTTTGGTAACTCTACTATTATAGTCAAGTAAAGTTGATTTTGAAGAAGTAATAAAATATAAGTGGGTTATGATGGTATTTTATTTTTAGTTGTTTGTTATGGAATTTTTTTGACGTTTTGTATAGAAAACTGGAGTTTTTTTGTATTTTAGTGGATAAAGGTAGTTGTTTTTTAACTTTTTATATGATAAAGATGGGGGAGTTTTAAATAAAGTGTATTTGATATGACATCTTGTCTGAAAAATGGAGGCTTTACTTGACTTTGATTGTATTAGTAAAGTATCAAACGGGACCTTAAGGTTACGTCGAAATGCACCCACCAAAGCATCTTGCATGGTGCGTGCCACATGAAGTTATCAAGTTAAAAAACTCTGCCACACGCCTTCTCTGCTAGCAGGTATGGACTCGTAGAAAGTCAAACACTCGGAAGTTTACATGTAAGGAAAAGACAAAGATGATTGGTAGTGATACAAATTAGGAAGACTTTGGGCGTATTTGACACTTAATTAGTTAAAGTGAAGTAAAGTGAATCCAGACAAATAAATGACAAGGGATCATACCAAAAGCACACAATTTCAAGATTTCCTCCGGATTTTTCAAAAAAAGTAAAAAAAAAAAAAAAAAAACTTCCTTTCTTCACTAAAAAACTAAAAAACTTCAGTTTTCTATATAAAAAGTTAAAAAAATTATATACCAAACAACTAAAAATAAAATACCACCATAGCACCTTATATTTTATTCTCTCATATTTTCATATCCCCCCCCCCCCCGGTTAAATCTAAAGAGCTAGGAAGACTTTCATCTGCATCTTCTGACAAATCTCTGAAAAGGAGATGGAGAAGAAATAGGGGATCTGGGTCTTTTGCATGTGATTGATAACTGATTCATGGGATCCAGAATCAATGGGGGTGATGCTACCTTGACGTGCGCGTGGGTTGGAAACCCATCGACGCTTTGGCTTGTTTTGGCATGGAAAGTATAAATGACAGGGTTTGATGCTCCTGCGGATCACTGGAATTATTCCAAAACAGTGAGAACGGTGGGTCCTACACTTACGTTGTATCAAATGATTCAAGTTGGGGACAGCGGAACACCTTAAGGGCCATCTCTTATGATCCATCCGAGTGGGCCATAAAATAGGGACCTCCCAAGTTTTGCGTCCATCTACATGGTCTTCACCGGTGGATCCACTGTACTCTCATTTATGGGTTGTTGATCAAGTATTTAGATGGCGAGGTGGGCCCTCAAAAGATTCTCCCGGGTGGAAGCGTAAAATGGCGTTGTTGGGTCCCACTTGATGATAGCCGGAAATCATCAAGTGGGCCTATTGATTTAGACAACTTGACGTTGTATGTTGGGTCCCACAGACTCAACCACTAATTGGCCGTAACATAACGATTTCGGTTCTGTTGGCTTTCCAGAACCGAAACCGAAACCAAGATCTGTAAACATGTCTCAAAATTCAGAACTCTCACCTTTTTCTCCTTGCCGATGTTCAAGACGATCAGCTCCACCAGCCCTTTAGTATTCATCAGCACTCCAAGCGTCAGCGCCTCCCGTACCGGTATCCGGTTCATAACCGCTACCAAAAACGTACCCGTTATCTTCCCGATACAGGCCGTTCCAATCACCAGCGCCAGCAGCCCCCACGCTTTCGCCCCGTGGATCTTAGCTACGTCCGTCTTCAACCCGCTCGAAGCGAAATAAAGCGGCAACAACAGACCCGACACGAAATCCTCTATCCTCTCTATCAGCCGACCCGCGAACTCTCCCTCCTTGGGTATCGCCAACCCGAATATAAACGCCCCGAATATAGAGTGGATCCCGATAAGATCCGTCATGAAACCCGACACCAAAACACCCCCAACGTCACCGCAATGCACGCCTCCTCCACGCTCCCGTTCTCCGACGACGACCGCCGCGCCACCCACTTCATCAACGGCCGGACCGCCACCATCATGAACGCCACGAAGCCGACTCCGGAGAGTAAGACCCAGACTGAGATAAGAGGGCTCTTGTGGGATCCACCGGCGCTGCTGCCGGAGAGGGCCACGGCAAGGGCAAGGAGGACCCATGCGGCTACATCGTTGAAGGCGGCGGCTGCCATGGCGGTCTCCCCGACTGAGGTGGTCAGTAGCTTGAGCTCGGCGAGGATGCGGGCGAGGACGGGGAAGGCAGTGATGGAGAGGGCGACGCCGGTGAAGACTAGGAACGGGCCATAGGCGACGTCAGCGGCTCCGGAGATGGTCTTGCGGAAGACGAAGGCAACGAAGATGCCGCATAGGAAGGGAAGGGTGATGCCGGCGGCGGCGATGGCTAAGGCCTTCTTGCCGCTGCGTCGGATGGAGGTGAGGTCGAGCTCGAGGCCGACGAGGAAGAGGAAGAAGAGGAGGCCGATACTTGCTACTGTTTCGAGTATCGGGGTGCTCCATGTCGGGAATATGGTGTGGAGATACTTTTTGTTCCGGCCAAGTGCAGAAGGACCCAACAAAATCCCACCCTGCAATTCAAATACATCAACAAATGTCAAAAAAAAAAAAAAAAAATTTATACAATAATAATCATAATGTTGCAGGCTATATATACATGTGATCTTGTATCATACAATTGTACTGTATATTTACATGCATGTGTATTCAAAGTTCTTCTTTTACCGCCGTTTATATATATTTTATTTTATTCATTGCCTATCCACTGGTAGCTTTATGGTGAGACATCTGCTTATCTACATAAACAACCAGGGATCATGAGTCTCTATGGACTTTGTAGCGTGAGTGTATGATTTGTATATCATTAAAAGAAAAGAAAATTAACTACCTTAAAGAAAATAAATAACTAGCACTGTATTTGTATAATCAGAGGATGGAAAATTACTTTATTTTTTGTGCAGCCCACTTTTCACTTTTCGGTATTGTACCTCTTCATATAAAAAAGAAAAATAAATAGATTTTCGATTTTTCTGTGATTGTGGTAAGAATGCAGGATTCTTATTTACCTGTGAAGACAAAAATTCGCATTATATGAAATCAAATACAGAAAAACACCCTAACAGTTTGCTATTTTTAAATATATATATATATATATATTTTCCTAACAGTACATTTGAGTAAAAGGAGAAGAAAAGGGTCCAAAGGGACCGACTTATCAAAAGATACATAAAAGTTCTGGTTTTTACCAATACAGAGCGGTCTTTTAAAACCCAAGGCATGTATATATATCTAGAGATAGCTTAACAAAATGCTGGTCAGTGTTCTGTACACTGTAGACTAAGTCATGGAAGGAGGCTATCACGAAGTCGGATTTTTTTTTTTTTCATAAAATTGTAGGTAAAAATTAGTGATTAGGTGTCCGATTTCAAAGACTAAAAGAAGGATGATTAGGATTATACCATCATGTTAGTTTTTGTTTGACACACCTTCTAAAAGTCCCCTGAAATTATGGTAGTGTGGACTGGTGCACCCATGACATTAAGGTTCCAACAACACAACGTACAAAAGTCCAACTCCTTCCATGAAAACACATGCCAATAGCTACATGTATGAATATATATATTTATATATATATATATATATATGTGTGTGTGTGTGCATGCTACACTTAACATAGACCTGTGTTAGAAAAAAAAAAAAAAAAAGGAGTCAGGCTTGAGTTAAGTGCCTTAATTTCAACAACAACGAAATGAATGAGAGAGAGAGAGGGGCATACAATGATCTCAGCAATTACTTTGGGCTGGCGAAGGGGTTTGAGGAGGAAGGAGAGGGAACGGCTGAAAACAAGAACTAGAGTGGTTTGAATGATGAGGAGAGGGAAGGCGAAGTGTAAAGGGTCGTCTCCTTGCCATACCCCGTTTGAAGCGGTCTTGATGGAGGTTATGTTTATTGCCATGGATCAGATCATATGCTCAACAAGGTGGGGGAACAAACAAAGATGGAGTTTCTAAAGACTTTATAATGGGATTTTCTGGTCCTCTTGTCTGCAGGGAAAAATGGGTGTCCTTGAGATAAGTGGGTTTCTTGGGATTTTGTGTCCTTTTGGAAGGAAGAAAGTCATGAAAGGGGAACGCTGTACATGTCTTTATAGGCATGGAGTCAGGCGAGAGGATAAAAAACGTTGGTTGTTTTAGACTTTATGGCCCCTTTAGTACTATAAACTCGGCTAGAGACCACGTATTTTCGCGTCTTGGTTTAAGGATCTTTTGGTTATTTAGTGAAAAAGAGCATCCTTATGGGGTAAATTTTGGCGAGTTCCATACCCTTCATTTCACTATACTTTGTCGATATATAATTGGGTAATATATCTTCGCTTTGATATTTTGATGGAAGTAGTCGGTATTTAGCATAGGGTCAAAACCCAACCCTAGACTATAAAAGAAGATAAATTGCTGGATTTTTGTAAATTTAAATATGTATTTATAAAAAATTTATAAGGATAAGTGCTTTCCTACTGGTTTGCTTAGAACAGTCTTAACTATAGTACCATCTAAAAGCGTGACAATGATAGGTGGCATGGTTTGATAGGCCTACTTGTCATTTACTAATGTTTAAAAGATGCATATCATTTTGTCAAAGAGAGTGCTATATATCCATATAGCAATATTTACTGTAGTTGGGTGGTTGGATGGATGCCAAAATCTGCTCATGATCAAAAGGATTTCATAGCTCAAATGAATATAAGATTTAACCAAGTGCTAGCTCTGTGGAGGGAATGTAATGATTGTAAAAGGCCTTAAATTGATCCAAAAAGGGGCTCTTAGTCCCTGTTTGGCATCACTAATTTTTGCCTTTATTTATCAAAATATCAAAGTCAATAAAGATTTTTAGAATAAATGCGTTTGGCAGCATTTGATAGCCTCTTTTTTTTTTTTTTTTTTTTTTTAGAGAATGAGAGGCAATGCCTCTATTTGTCACAGCCTACAATACAATTGATAGCATGCAGAAAGTAGAAGGGAAAAAAGAAGTGGGTGATTAGTGTTTTTGCCCATTCATGCCTCGGTCCATTTTTTTTTATTTTTTTTCTCAGACTCTAATGGTCTGTTTGGTTGCAAGTATTTGGAGAATTCATGTCTGCTGGAATTTGGAGAATTGGAAATCCTAGAATTTGGAATGGTGCTAAACTTCGCCTAAATTCCAATTCCTTATTTGATTTGTCCTATACTACATGCCTAAGAATCAGGGTCGGTTCTGAATTTTTCAGGGCCCAGGGCAAGAGTCAAAATTAGGCATATATATATATATAAAAACTTAGTGATGGCCTCATTCATTTTTCAACCAATATCTAACATGTCAAAATTAACTAAAAATTTAACATTCAAAGCATATAAATTCAAACTTCAATATAAAAACATTCAATATATAAATTCAAGTTTTAAAGAATATGATGCTTGAATGGTTATTGCCATCTATGTATCTATTTTTTGTAATTAGACCTGGCCTTTTCCCAGATTCCAATAATGGTAATATTTAGTATAATTCAGGGGGGATAATACAAAGGTGAGCCACCTAATAAGATAGTACAGAGATACCCATCTAGGATTGATGATAGTTACAGCATATATTATAAGCATTTTATAACCATCCAACTAAACCACGGCACCAATTCAAAAGTTGTGTAAGGGCAATTATCTATTGTAAAGAACAAAAGAAAGATATGGAGAGGGAGATTGAGACGTGTAAAGAGAAGAAAAAATATATAAAAATGCATACCTGATACCTGCCTTCTGGCTTCTGCAATAGAGCATTCAGTTCATTTACTTGATGCATCCAAATTGCAGCGACAACATTTGTAGATGGGCAACTAGGAAAGACATCTAAAACACATAGGGGAGAAGATGTAGAGGGGAAAAAAGGTGCAAATGGGAAGATTTTCAGAACTTGATATAGGGTTTCCTTTTTTCTTTTAATGACAATAACTTCTCGAGGAAAGTGGCAATTACTTTTCTTTTGGAATGTGAAAAAATGCAGTTGAGGCCTATATTTTTTCAAGAGATAAAAGGATGGCTATTAACGTTTTTTTTTTTTCGGAATTTGAAAGATGCTAGTTGGCTTAATTGGGGTCTTATTTTTTGGGATTGAAATAAATGCAGTTGCTATTTTGGGGGTTTGATTTTTGGGCCCCCCTGAAAAATGGGCCCGGGGCGAGCGCACTTACAGCCCTCCTTAAGGGCCGGGCCTGCTGAGAATTCAATTCACCATGAATTCTCTGAATGCATTGTTTGGTAACTAGCCAAAGATTCTTTGTTTTATGAACTAATCTTAACCATGCAATTAGTGCTTATGAAGGCTGAGATGAAAATGCTTAGCTTGTCAAAATTCAGACGAAGGTCTATGGAACTAACTATTGGACTCAGATTTAAGTATTTCTAAGAAGCTTCCTGTCAAAAAGAAGGGAGCATACTTATGAAAATTGAGAGCCCGGCAACCTTGAGGGATACCATTTTTTAGCATGGTTGAAGATACATTTCACCAAACAACTACCAGACTATAACATATGCCACCGACACATTACATCAAACACCTATAGGGCAACAACGTATGCCTCTCGTCAACTACAAGACATATTTCATCAACTACAAAGAAATAATCATCTTCCAACAAATGTCAAGTTCTTCTCACACACTGTACAAAATAAATTAAAACTCCTTACAACAAAGCTCCTCCTCTTCCTTTCATTAAGGATTTCTTTTTTATCCATTTAGGTATTCTCTTATCCATCAATCCAGTTGGGTTGTCAGTCATACCCAAACAGTCACTGAAAAGAAAAAACCCATCATCGATGATTCATCACAAACACATTTCAACCCAATCAGGAAAAAAAAAAACCCAAAAACCCACATTGCAGAAACCATCAAGAAGAACAACAGAATTAAAAAAAAGAAGATGAAATTAGGTGAGGAAGGTTGGAGAAGAAAGAAAAAAATTCACATACCGTATAGCCGTACCCTGGATTTGCAGTTCGTGGGTGATCGTTGAAGATTGAAACACACTGTCGGAATAACGAGGCTTCTCCGGAAATCCCCAAATCACTCGAATGCCAAGAGGCCCTCTAGCATTCGGAAATCCCACAAGACGCTGCTTCCTGAATGCTAGGGATTTCTCAAATCCCAAATAGCCTGCACCCAAACGGAGAATTCCTGACAAGATTTACAAGAATTCCCGACAGTCGGAAATCCTGTTAGGAATTCTTGCAAACAAACGGACCCTAAGAGTGTAAATCAAGATCCAAACTGTTGGAAATGTTGAAAAGATCAAATACGACCATAATACCAAATTTCAGCAGTTGAATCATCACCAATCTCGAGATATGTGCAAAAACTTTAAGTCGTTAAATGTAATTCTTTGAAATCCGTGGGCCCCAAATACAAAATCCACACTGTTAGACCTCTTTGGAAGGTTGAATACGGGCTGTGTGGTCAATTTTCAAGGTTTGATACTTTGTGGATCTCAGGATATTTGCAAAACAATATCAGTCATTGAAGTATTATGTTCAATATTGAATTTTTCCATGAGCAGCAACGTTTTTCTATTTTTTTTCTATGGGAGTGTAAATTAAGATTCAAACCGCTGGAAATGCTAAAACAGATAAAATATGGTTATGACACCAAATTTCAGCAGTTGGATCATCACTAGTCTTGAGATATGTGCAAAAAAGTAAGTCAAATGATGCAATTTTCTGGATTATGTGGGCCCCAAACACAGGATCTAAAGTGTTAGATCTCTTTGGAAAGCTGAATAAGGCCATCGGGTAAATTTTCAATGCTTGATCCCTTGTGGATCTCGAGATATTTATATAAAAAAAAAAAACTTTCAATTATTGATATATAAAAGCCTATTTAACATAGATCTTTGCATTACCAAATATTTTCTTTTTTATTCTAGCCTTTTTTATAGCGCTTTTTTAATGATATTATTTTAATAAGTCTATCAAACAAAAAGATTAGAAATATCAAACAAAGCCTTAATATCAATCAGGGCCAGGACCTCTACATAAACCATTGATGGTAGCCGACTCCATACTCTTGCATGTGAACGGTATAAGAGTGTTTTTTTTTATCCACACCATCGGAGCCAACCAAAATCGCTGCGTGTCACGGGTGACGATAATGTATAAAAACTATTCATGCTTATCAGTAAAATGGTCCTCCAAAGCTCCTAGTGATCACCAAAATTGGTGTAACATCTTTTGGTCAAATACAACTACGGCCTTCCACAGAAAATAACTATTTTGCCACCATAAAAACGAAGGTTGCATCTTAGATAATATACTTCAATGTAAACGGAAGTTTTTAGCCTTGTGGATTCAGTGTTGCTGATAGAATTCTGAAAAGGACACCCTGGTATGGTATGTGGTGGACTGTGGACATAGGGATTGTAAAATAAGTGGGAATTATTAAAGAACATTTGCTGAGGTGGGGTTTTAACAATGAACTGTCTCTGCGTCTCTGCCACGTCTTGAAACAATAATGTGGATAGGCCAAGTCTACATGCATACGCCAGCTCTTGCTATGGATAAGGCATTCTGTCATTCTACCGTACGTACGTTATCACTTTGAATTTCTCACAAACTCTTTTGATCTGTTATTATGAATTCTGACTTTTACTGAATCCAGTTCCTCCGCGGCTCCGCCACACTACCCTTCATTTGTCACTGGACTTGTAGTAGGGGCTGTATTCCTGCCAAGGGGTGGTGCCTCTCACTGATTGAGTGGGAGTTGAGAGTGGGAGCTATAACTTGAATCTTTTGCGACGTGTTTGGCACTCAACTAGTTAAAGTGCAGTGCACGGGAGTGAAGTGAATGCAGATAAAAAATGATAATGGATTATATCAAAAGTACATAATTTAAAAAAAAATTTAAATTTTTTAAAAAAGAGTAAAAAAAATAACCTCCTTTATCCACTAAAAGATAAAAAAAACTCAATTTTTCTATACAAAAAGTCAAAAAGATTTAATACCAAACAACTAAAAATAAAATACTATCATAACACCTTATATTTTATTCTCGATTTGATACTTCACCTTACCATATTTCAATTCACCGTACATCCAAACATGCTTAAGGTCCATGTCAATTATGGGAGAATAGTGTAATAAGAAGGTCTCATTAATAGGGTTGATCATATTGGGCAAAAATCATATCAATCAAATTATTATGATTTTTTATTTAAGAACCTTACAATTAAATGGCTTCTTATATTGCAGATCTTTTATGGAATTAAATCATTGGTAAGCGTATATGTAATTTAGACTCATGTCAAATTAGAAAGAGTGTCGACACTTCATAGGTTTAACAGCATGAAAGGGTTGAATTTGTCATAGAAAATCTATGTAGTTGCACAAAGTTAATTACCTCTCTCATACAATCTACAATAAGTACCTCTTGGCAAAACATAATCTGATATGGTATAACTTTAGAGTTTGAAGACCTCAAGTTAAGGATTATTATCAATTGGTCAAATTAACTATTTTACTTACGTCTAATTCTCATTTAAGCCGCTTAATTGCCTTGTCTAATTCTCATTTAAGCCGCTTAATTGCCTTGTCTCCCTTAATTTATATAATGCATTGGCCTCATGATATTGGAATTGAGGATCCATATACTGAATAAGCAAATGGTTGTTGAGGGGGCGGCAATTCATTTTCTATTGATGCGTACGATGTCATCGTCATTTATAATTAAAGCAAGATAGTGTCTAATTGTATTGTTAGTATTCACAATATATGCATGCCATCAACAAGATGACAGAAGAAAGCTACTTCTTTTAGCAAAAGATAAAAGAAAATGACAACTTCTATTTAATTTGACCTACGTGAGACCGACCATCTTTTTTCCCCTATCCAACCAAATATTATCAACCCCTACATCTATAAATATTTTTTTTTTATCGATAACAAAACTCATATTAAAATAAAGAAAAGATCAAAACAAAATAATCAAAAGAATGAAGAAAGGTACAAAAGCCTTATACCAAACCTCATTCAAGGAAAAAAGAAAAAAAACATACAAAGAAGCAACACTAAAAGAATCAAATTCCAACAAATAGAGACTATCCCTATCCACTCCTTGTTTAACTAGTAAATCCACGGTAGCATTAGTTGACTGGACAACATGCTTGAAAATCGACCACCCGCATCGAAGAAAACAAAACTCTAATCTTATTGAGGATGTAAAAGAATCTCGAAGAAGCCCTACCTTTCTGTGAAACCCAAGAAACCATATAATTAGATGAATCAAACGACCCGGAATAAATTCTCAAAGCCTCTATAATGGCAAGCACCTCCACCTCTTTAGAGTCTTTAATTTCAATCGGCTTAGAGAAAGAAATCAAAACTTCACCTTTAAAATTGCGAGGCACTCCTCCATTACCTCTATAAATATTGGCCAACTTTTATTCACTAAAATGATAAAACGGTATATCCTTTCAACAAAAGGTCACTTAGCCAATCCACTTGCAGGCCAAGTGGTGATGCATCACCTAATCCATATATACAATTACAAATGGTTCATTGGGTCAAATGAATAGGTACTTACATAGCGTGTGTGAATGTATGAGTCTGTGAATATGTACAAGTGCTAAAAAAAATATTACTTATCATATAACTACACAATCTACAATAGTTATAACTAATGCCATCAACGAAATAACAAAGAAGACTACTTAATTTTCTTCTCTTGCTATATTGAGGACTTAATCCCACTTACACACTCGCTCACATACCAAACCTTCTAAAAGCAACAAACGGGCAGAAGACCACTTGGGTAACCTAACTCTGAATGGTATATCTTTCCTTGATTCAACTCAATTGTGTTAAATGGTTCCCAATCAAAAAAATGTGTCGACATTCCACTTTAGTTGGGATGATAACTAAATGCTTTTGGAATAATCATGCATATAAATTAAAAGCTTGTTCGTCTAGATATTTATTTAGAGTATATCATTGCTTGATTGAATCAACTTTTCTCTTCTATTATTAAAGAAATCCCTTAGTTAAGAAATATAATATTGTAACTGTTCTACTTCCTTAATTTAGTTTTTATTTATCTTGAACTTGAGATTAGGAGATATTAGATCTCGTTTTTTTTTAAATACTCTATTCAAATTAATGATGTAGATTGGGAAATCCTTACATTTCAAATTGTGAGCATTTTATTTTTGTTTTTCACTTTTCCTTTTCCTACCATTTTAAATCATTTTTTTTTTTTATTTCTGAGTCTTAATCCACTTTATAATTTACTTATATATTCTCCTTTGCCCTTTTTAGCTTTTTTTTTTTTTTTTATAACCCTTCACTTTGGTTACTCTTTGTTATTAGAAAATCATAATTATTTTATTAGAAACATTTAAAACATCATTTTACACTGTGTTATTCTTATTTGTCTAAAATATGATTTATTATTCATCAACAAGTGTGTGTGTGTGTGTGTGTGTATATATATATATATATATATATATATGTTTCTATATGGTGAAAGGATGTTGCCAATCCGATGATGGCTTAGTGATAATGCATCTCCCTTCCACAAAAACAGCAAGGACATTCCTTGGTATGTATCTCTGTTTGTTTGTAAGGGACTTTGGTATAGTGTATATGGGGTAAACAACATGCATTTATCAAAAAAAGAATGAAAAAAGTGCTAAAAGGATGCCAATGGGTGCAAGCATGTTACATTATACCACCATCAAATAGACTCGACCTTGAAAACTAGTACAACAGGATTGAAATGAGTTTCTGAATGGAATGAAAACTATCTAGGGTTTACTTAATAAGGAAAAAAAGTTTAGTGGAATTCGAATGCTAAGAAATTTAAAATACTCGCCAAAACTTGTCTCCTGAGTTTTCAAAAATATGGTAAATAAATGAAATAATGAGCTTTCAAAGACCAACTATGATAAAATGTCTAAAATTGCCTTTATATGCTCCAAATCTTAAATCTTGAAATACATTTTAAAACTCAATTATTTAAATACACTATATCTTTTGGCAAAAAGTTTCCCAAATCTCCTTGCTTCCCCAAGTGTGAGGAAACATAAAAGCAAGTGATGTCTTAGAAATTTTTGACTGAAGTCACATGTATTGTGAATTTCTGACAATAGTTACTTTTGATTTTGAATTCTCAAAGAGAGGTACTTGAACATTTTGGGTATTCAAAGATGCCCAGCTAAGAATACTCTCACCTGCAACAGTGCAACCAAAGTCCCAAACTTTTCAAAGAAAAGAAATGTGAAAAAAGAAGGATTATTTTCTCTCTCTCTCATATTCATCAGAGTTGGGTAGGCGTTTTATTTTGAGTGCACTGATCCATGATCGTGTCAGAGTCAGACTGATCAATGTGTTGAAGTTTTCAAGTTCAGGCTTCAGAGCAGACAGCTTCTATTATGTATTTTGTTTCATTTAACACAGAACAGAAGGCCATGGTACAATGCGGGCTATCATATGTTCGCAGGGCTAGTCGGTTGAACCAAAGCTACTTATCCTTCGCCAATTATGGGCCCATGCGTGGAGCCATCACTACTGATAGTGGTCCTACTTTTCCCTCCAGCCAATAGGAAATAATATTTCCACCTACTACCAACAGCAGCCCAAGTACTTTCTCTGAAACTAGGATGAGGTTTTAAAGGACAGAGATTCCCCTCTTGTGGGCTCCAATGTTCCAACGGACACCAATTTTACAAGTACCATCAAGACTTTTTTTTTTTAATGACAATGGGTATTGATTTGGGTCTATAGCTTGAGCCTATTTAATAACGGGATCTGAGGTAGGATCCACTTGGGTTTTGGTTTTTTTTTTTTTTTTTTTTTTCTTTCCAATAATGAATTTGGTATTCCTGGAATTTTCGACCCAACAAAACTATTTCCAACCCATTAAATTCACATAAACATACACTAGTTAGTATCCACCTCCACCTTGTTGAAATTGCTACAGAACAGGGACTGTCGTCAGACAGAATTTAAAAGAAACAATAGTACTCGATTGTTGTGATTTGTTGACGGAAGACGAAGAGCATCAACGATAGGAGATATGTGGCCGAGACATGTCTAATGACGCTCTCTTTAGGACGAGTTCTGTCATTTGGAATAAAATCTACGTGCGAAGATTCTCAGCAAAACTGCTCCCAAGATACAATGGCCTATTTGTTCAGGTCCGGTCTCACGGTTAGCCTGAATTGTAGACTCCTTTTCGGAATACTTAGAGAAAAAAAGAGAATCAGAGAAGAAGAGCAGGAGAGAAAATTTGTTTTTTGTGTTATTTTTAACGATGTCATAGATAGCCCTAATATATGGAGATGGGTATTGGGACATCCACATTAAATAGCCGATTAAAATCAATTTATAAAAATAGATTAAATCGGTTTATAAAAATAAATAAAATAATGGCAAAAGGTTGCCATTTCTATATTAGAATATGTGTCCGCAGGATGCGCGTCACGGACGCACGCCCGGTAAATGTTTTTCGAACTAGCCACCCCGGGTCAAGTCTAACTTGTGTGCGCGCATAGGCCCATGGCAAAATCCTCCAAAAATTCTTAAAAACTAAAGGAATAGAGACATATATAAACAATGTTCAAAAGATGAACTTGAGCAATGGGGGATGCCTTGTTCCCAATAGCCTACACTACCCATAAAACAAAAGCACAAAAGGACAAAACACCTTTTATCCCAACACGCCTGTCCCTATAGAAGTCAAAAAACGAGAGCTTTTTCTTTTTTCTTAAAAAGCCTGTGAGCAAGATAGGACAATTTTTTTTTGCAGGCTTGCCAATTTTAGGGCCGAACTAGGAAAACATTGGGCCTGGCCCGACCATATATATATATATATATTATAATTATATAGAAATTATAGAAATATATTACTATAGATTATATAACTACTAAAACACCCAATTTTTCCTTCTTTAATTGTCATATAAGGGGATACAAATATGAACGTAATTTCATGCCTTTATATATACCCCATCATTCACAAACGATGAGAAAATCCTTAACCATAGAAAAATCTCAAAACCCACAATTGTAGCACCACCAATTCAATTTCGAGGATCAACACGAAGAGGAGGCCAAGGACCATATATTACGTTGGTACGTCTTCCTCTTCACCTCCTCTCACTCTCCTTTCTTTCTTTATCCATGTTTTTTTTCTTGTTTCTGATATCAATTTTAGTCCAAACTCTTGACAATAATGTGAGGTCAAGAGTAGAATAATAGAAAGTGATACATTTATATTATATTAGAAGAGTGTGTAATATGTTACTCTTATTGAATCTATTTTTCGCTTGGATCAAACAATTTACATATGCTTGGCATAATCCACTGTAGACAGTGGAAGTCTGATCAGGAATAAAAGATAGTGGACTCTTATTAGTTGGTCTATAAATAATTTATTATAAAAAGAATGCCAAAGTCTATAGCTAAGTTACAAGGAAATGATCAAGTGGTTGATGTTAAAATAAAAAAAAATTAAAAAAATGGTTTTCTTCTGTTGAGGCCTTGGACCTTGTCCGGGGTAACTTGATCAAGTTCCTAACATGAATCTAAAACTAAGAGAAACAAATTTGCATGAAAAGTAAAACTGGATCAAATCAAAATAACCAAAATGGGAGTAGAACAAGAGCTACAAAAGGGATGGTTTAAGAATCCATACTTAACATGCGTGTCTGTTTAAAGTTTTGGTTTCTTTTCTTTTCATCTTTCTTTGCCCTTCACAGGACTTTCAGATATCATCAAGGAAACGTCAGTTAGCCTTCTTGGTCTCTATAGTACTCATTCTACTAAGTATATTGTTGAAAACTCTATTTAATGGTGTATTGTATTCCGGTCGCTAACTAGAAATAGAAGGACTTTTGTTTAGGCTTTGATTCTACTCTAACCTTTATTTGGAGGTGATTCTTCCACTGGACCATGTGAAACTGATCATATTTCTATCTAATGGAGGTCTCTATCTTTAAGTAGTACAGGTCTTCCGAGGTATTGTTGAAAATTCTATTGAGGGAGTAATGTATTCCAAGGTTTAACCGGATATAGAAGGCCTTTTGTTTAGACTTTGATTCTACTCAAACTTTTATGACTCTTCCGCTAGACCATGTGACACTGGTATATATATCTAATGGAGGTGAAAAATCATATGGTCAGGATAGTTTAATTGTATGTTTCTTTGAGTGACATTCTAGCTAGCAAGGCCCATTTGCCCCCACGGCATAAAAAGCATATAATCCATATTTATTGGTTTCAGAATGTACTATTTAGTTGGTGTAAAAAAAATGGTTTTGTTGCATGAAAGACTAGCATGAGAGTTTGGTGCTTCAATGTAAAGTGAGACCAATTCAACTGGTATGCCCAGATGAACACTAGGCAGACTTAAAAAAGTTCACATGAAGCGTATAATTCCATCTCCCTTACTTGTTACCATATATCAAATGAATATGGATCGAAACAAAATTAGAAGGAAGTCCAAATACAGCAAATGATATTATGCATTATGCTCTAGAAATTAAAGTTGTGTTCATTGAGTGGGGTACTTTCCTACCTAATGTGGGACCCACTTTTTAAAATACTCACACTAATAAGAATCTCTTCATGACTTCTTCTTGATCCTCCTTAATTTTCCTCTCTCTCTCTCTCTCTCTCTCTCTCTCTCATTTCATACCAAGTGAAGGGCTGTTGACATGTGGTCCCCATCGTAGATCAGCCATAGGTTTAAAAAGATGCCAAGTCTCTCTGACATGAAGATCCTTGCTGCTCAAATAGTGGTAAAGTAATTGACAACTACGGTATCATTTGAGAAGGAGGTAAAAGGAAGAGATGGAAAAAAGAAAAAAGAAAAATGGAGGGAATGTTGAAATTGAGGGGTGTTTGGAAAAGGGGGAGGGAAAGTGGGAAAGGAGAATTTTGGGGTAAAATTTTTGAACTTTTCTTTCAAAATTGAGGGGAAAATATGAGAGAAAAAGGGGAAATTTTAACTAATTACTGAATTATCCTTTTATTTGTGAAATATAATTTTGAAGCTCTTGCAAAAATAAAGATAAAATGATAATTGTTTCTCTACCTTATAAACATATAAAATTATACTTTTTCACATTTTTTTTCTTATTTTTTGACTATCCAAACAAGAGGAGTCCCCTCCCCTTCATTTTCCTTCCCCTCAAATTCTCTCTCCCCTCCCCTCTCCTCCCCCATCATAGTGTAAGAAACTAAATTACAGCAATAGATATACCACAAAGAAAGGCCACATGTGTGGTCGGCCAAAAAGCCCAAATAAGAGTGAAACGTCCCAAGTCAATTTATTGGTGCTGGGCCAAATCTAACACAAATTGTCAGGCCCCTGATCAGATTGAAATCCAAAGAGGTAGAAAAGATTAATGCCTCCCCACGTGTTCGTGTTGGGCTAAATCTAACTTTGAGCATCTTCCCACTATCAGATTGATCACATATCATATTTCTTACGTATGATCGATTTGAATGGGGGACAAACTCAGGTGGGAAGAAAGTTTGGGCCACATTACGATTTACAGACCTGGTCTGGGAGGACACGGATTACTGTAGTCCCGAGTAACATGTATCAGTTGGTTGAAACTGTCAATCACCACGCGTCAAGTTGAAAGCGAGACAGGAGCAGCTCTCGAGAGTCAAGACTCGCGTGACGTGACGGTAAAAGGACCTATCACGTGACAGTCACGTGAGTTTGGTGAAAATCCTTTTTCAGGAAAGTCTACGATCCGGATGTGGAATATGCGACCTTTCTCGTGCGGGTGGGCGAATCCATCATGTGTAAACTGTCGTCACGTGTGTTGCCAAGGTGGCATAAGTGTGGGCCACATGTCTTCACTTTTTGTGGCCCACATGTATTCACTTTTTCAAGATCAAGATGGGTCAGTAGGCATTTGGATAATTGATGATTTATTAAAAGAGTAAAATTAAATAAAAGCTAAATTAGTAGAAAATGTAATGATTGTATAAAGGAGAGGTATGTTTTTTGGATGAATTATATTTGCATTTGTTTTATCTTAGGTAAAGTAATTTGGAAGATAAGAAATAGGGACTCCAATGAGAAAATAGAATGTGAAGTTTTAGATGTTACTTTTTCACTCCTAATAGCACAAAATATAAGTGGTGTGAAAAATCAACTGTGAAAATTACGTTTTCTTTTTTGCAGTTTTTATTGTATCTCTCGAAGAATATTTTACTCTGACATATTTGGGTAATTCGTTTGTAATGTGAATTGAAGTGAATGTTCAAATTAAAAAACTTAAAAAGAAGGGGTCAAGCATAAAGTATCAAATTTAAAAATTCACTTTCTTGACTTTTTGTCATTTTATGGCGTTAAAAGGTACCTTCTTTTTTTTAAAAAGAGGGATCCTTGAAATTTAGAACCTTTTGAATGACCCCTATTTTTCTTTTTTGGTCTCTTAAAGTGATCATTCATGTTTTTATTATTATTCTAATCCAGAATAGAGCCCCCACATACACGAAAAGACAGTTCACTCATGTGGGAAATGTGCCTGCACATGTGGAAAGAAGTAGCATACCTACGATTCGAACCTGGGACAACCAGGTGAGAATGGTCATACCTTACCACTCGAGTAAGGAACCGTTCTTCATTTGGATTCACTTTAGAAGGGAATTACCCAAACAAGTTCGACTTCTTTAGATAACCCTTCGAGTGGGCCCATTTTCTCTAATCTAAGTCACTCAAGATAATTGTTCTTTCTTTATTGGATCTAGCCAAATTTCTCCCTATTTGGGTTGAAAATTCACCTTTAATCTTCAATTTTAACCACCCTATATTCTAATGCAAACAAACATGCATGTTTGTTTGCATTAGAATACATAGGGATTCAATACATAAGAGTTTTTTCAACAGTTAAAAATGAAGAATATCAAAGGTGAACTTAAAAAATCAACTTCAAATAACATTTCCTTTTATGAAAACGGAATCAAAGGAAGAAGAGAAATAAATACCTGCCCTTTCAACTTTATTTTTAATCACTTAATTTATTTTTTTCTATGTATAGAATTCCTATGCATTTTAATGAAAAAAAAAATAGGCCCTAAGCCTAATTTGTTCTGGAATCAATTACTAATCCATTGATCAGCTAGCTGTTCCAGGGCTTAATTTTGAGACTCGCTAATCAGTTTACATGGGCCTAGTCCTATGATTGTCATTATCAAAAGGGATCAACTCATTTACAGTTGGACCGAGCACCTTACAATTGTAACCCACTACATTTAATCGGGTCTAGTCTTGGCCTGATTGTTATTACAACATTTTTATTCAAATCCGAGTCTGTCTCATCTTAGAATTCACGTTTTTCAGGCGTTAGGCCTTAGACCTGGTACCAATTCATTGGTTCAATTTGGAAACAGGGCCCACATATTTTTGGCCCAGTCGGTGGAATTTTGGATCAGACAATAGTGGCCAACTTTTTGAACTTTCTCAATTATATATGATTAGCAAGATCCATGTGAGGTTGAAGAAAGGAACACAGGCTGATGGGCCAAGCCCAAATGGTCCAATTCATGTGGAAAGCCCAATCTTGTAAAGACCCACCAAGCCCAAAGTGGTCCAAGTCAAGTCAATCAGGAAGCTACATAGCCTGGCTACATCATCAGGAGAAGCATCCAGGAGCCTCGCCCTCGCCACCTTGAAAGGAGTCAGCCCTCTCCTCATCTTTGACCGAGTCTCATGGAGAACACCTCAACCACCTCTCCCGTTGAGAAGAAGTCGTGAGCTCCACCACAATAGCTATCTAGTTGCTAGTAAGTCGCCCCAATCTGTTAGGGGGCGACTATAAATTGTAAGCCCCACCAACACTTAGAGGGGATCATATTTTTTACCTGAGCACGACTCTCTCCTCTCCTTCTCAAAGCTTGTACTCTTTGCTCTCTGCACCTTTGAGCTAATAAAGTATCCGGCAACCAAAGCCATTCAAGAGTGGACGTAGGTCACGATTGACCGAACCACTATAAACTCTCTCTCTCTCCCTTAATTTTCACATTAATTATTCATCACTTGACCGGTGGTGCCCGAAAACCACTTTTTGGCATCATCAGTTTGGCGCCGTCTGTGGGAAACGAAGAAAATTTCCTTTTCTCGAAGCTATGTTGATCACCACAAGGTCAACGAGACGACAAGAGGACAATCCCAGGCGAGAGGGTGAGGATGATCCTCCACCGAATAATCCTCCTCCAAACGCTACCGCTCCTGATCCCACTCCTCAACAAATGTTGGCGACAATGCAGCAGGTGGTAACCCAAAACCAGCAAATCCTACAGCTCATAGTCGTGGGGCAAGGAGGAGTGCAAATTGGAGGAGCATCGCAAAGAGCGCCTCGCCAGGGAGCTCCTCGTAGGGGAGTGCCTCGCCTGGGCGGCCATCCACATGGCGCCCAGGGGCTGGGCGCCCATCAACATGGCGCCCAGGGCCTGGGCGCCCATCCCCCTGGCGCCGGCGCCCAGGGAGTTCCCCATAATGCCCCTCTTAGAGTACTATTGGTTGACCCTCAAGGTCGCGCCCATCACGGAATTCCTCCGCCCCCCGGTGGAGCCCAGCTTGGAGGACCCCTGCCTCCAGGTGGAGCGAATCATGGCGGGCTTTCGCCTCCTCCCTTTGTTTCTAATGGGGAGGAACTTCATTTCCAAGAGGAGGAGGACGAAAACCAAAGCACAGAGGTGAGGAGTCACTTCTACGATCGATCCAGGGAACCCGGCAATCAATGGGAGGAAAAGATCAAAGCAATGCAGGATCAACAGGGCAATGTCTTCAACGTCATAAAGGCTCGGGCATCGGAGACGGTAGATTATCTAGTCGGGCGAACGGATACACCGTTCAAGCCTGACGTGGTGAACTACCCACTCCCTCGGAAGTTCAAAATGCCATTCGTGGAGACTTTTGATGGAACGAAGGATCCCTTAGACCATCTGGAGACTTACAAAACCAAAATGCAACTGCATAATATCCCTGACGAAATAATGTGCAGGGCGTTCCCAACTACATTGAAGAGGTCCGCTCGGCAGTGGTTTGCCAATCTCCCCCGAGCATCTATAGCCACCTTTTGAGAGTTGAGCAAATCTTTTGTCTCACACTTTATCGGTGGGCGCCGCCACCAGAAGCCTGCCACACACCTGCTCAGCATAAAGCAGGATAAACACGAGAGCCTCAGAAGCTACCTCACTCGTTTTAACGAGGAGGTACTTCAGGTTGAAGAGCCCGACTACAAGGTCTCTATGACAGCCTTCCTGGGAGGCCTTCGCTCGTCGAGTTTCCTCTTTTCAGTGGTGAAGCGACCACCAAAGAGCATGCCAGAACTGTTGGCAAAAGCTCAAAAATATATGAATGCTGAGGAAATCAACAGGTCCAGGAGAGGTGAATCATCTCGTGGATCGCCAAAAGTTTGACCTGCCTCTCTGCATTGTTTTTAAACAGGCAGTCTATCTCCAGCTTAGCGGCTCTCTCGCGGGTCGCCAAAAAGCTTGGCCTCTGCACTGTTTTTAAACAGGCAGTCTATCTCCAGCTTAGCGGCTCTCTCGCGGGTCGCCAAAAAAGCTTGGCCTCTGCACTGTTTTTAAACAGGCAGTCTATCTCCAGCTTAGCGGCTCTCTCGCGGGTCGCCAAAAAAGCTTGGCCTCTGCACTGTTTTAAACAGGCAGTCTGTCTCCAGCTTAGCGGCTCTCTCGCAGGTCGCCAAAAAAAAAAAAAAAAAAAACGCTTGGTCTCTGCACTGTTTTTAAACAGGCAGTCTATCTTCAGCTTAGCGGCTCTTTCGTGGATCAACAAAAAAAAAAAAAAAAAAAATTTCAGAACAGTTTTGCTTGCCCAGCGCCTGCCATCGCTGCTGCTCCTGCAGCACGGGCGCCTCCCACTGCCAAGGGCGCCCATGCCAAGGGCGCCCACTGCCAGGACGCCCACTACCAAGGGCGCCCATGCCAGGGCGCCCACTGCTGCCTCGCCCATGCCAGGGCGCCCACTGCCAGGGCTGCTGCCTCGCCCATACCAGGGCGCCCACTGCTGCCTCGCCCATGCCAGGGCTCCCACTGCCAAGGCTGCTGCCTCGCCCATGCCAGGGGCGTCCGTAGCTGCTGTCCCCTCCACGTGAGCACTTCTGCTCCCTCCGCGCGGGCGTCCAAGCCGGCGCTGGCCGCGGCTGCCTCCATGCCGCCATCGCGCTCTGATGCCTCCTGGCCTTCTGCAAAACCGGAGTCTGGGTTTTCATTCTAACCAGATGTGTCCAAAACCAGGAGGACTCTTTCGGATAAATTTTATAAAAAAAAAAAAAAAAAAGGTTTTGGAAGAGAGAAGGAGCTTGAATATTTGAAATGCCCCCCTTTCAAAGTTTCTTTGAACGCGGGACATTGGGGGGCAAATGATGGGCCAAGCCCAAATGGCCCAATTCATGTGGAAAGCCCAATCTTGTAAAGACCCACCAAGCCCAAAGTGGTCCAAGTCAAGTCAATCAGGGAGCTACATAGCCTGGCTACATCATCAGGAGAAGCATCCAGGAGCCTCGCCCTCGCCACCTTAGAAGGAGTCAGCCCTCTCCTCATCTTTGACCGAGTCTCATGGAGAACACCTCAACCACCTCTCCCGTTGAGAAGAAGTCGTAAGCTCCACCACAATAGCTATCTAGTTGCTAGTAAGTCGCCCCAATCTGTTAGGGGGGCGACTATAAATTGTAAGCCCCACCAACACTTAGAGGGGATCATATTTTTTACCTGAGCACGACTCTCTTCTCTCCTTCTCAAAGCTTGTACTCTTTGCTCTCTGCACCTTTTAGCTAATAAAGTATCCGGCAACCAAAGCCATTCAAGAGTGGACGTAGGTCATGATTGACCGAACCACTATAAACTCTCTCTCTCTCCCTTAATTTTCACATTAATTATTCATCACTTGACCGGTGGTGCCCGAAAACCACTTTTTGGCATCATCACAGGCTATGCTGTTAGTGTAGTGCTGGCTTTTTTTTTTGTTTTTTTTATACCCCAGCCAAGGAGGCTGAGATCCAAGAGATTGCCCACATACACACCGGAAATCAGTCCACTCAAGTGGGAAGGAAGCCCACGAACTCGGGAAGAAAGCCCACACAAGTAGGAAAGGATCCCGTACAAGTAGGAAGAGGTGACATGAGCTGATTTTAGACTTATGGACTATGGAATGGGTCTGGGCCTATTTTTCTTGAATTACTAAATGGTCTGGGCATAGCCTATGTATGCCCAAGGGGCTGACAGGATGAGCCTGTCTATTATTTAGTTGGGAAGACCTCTGCCAAATCTTGCCCATAATGGTCATCATCATTATAGCTTTATCCCATCAATTTGGAGTCGGCTTTAGTGAACTCCCTGATAAAAATTGGTCTAAAATATCTACACACGTTGAAAATATTAAGATAGAATTTATATGCGTAAGTTTCAGAATCATCCTAAGATGGATTGCCTGACTTGTGGGACACT
>QPKB01000002.1:52497976-52542209 GCA_003546025.1 Camphora micrantha | reverse complement strand
TCTAAGGAGAAGAAGCGTTATACACACAGGAAACTTTGGTTATAATAGGAGAAATCCAAAAGGCCTATTTGAATGAATATAGACTTAAAGTAATGGCAGAAACCAAGAAGTACGTAAACTTAAAAAAGGTGCAAGCTAGCAAAAAGCGATGCTAAAATAATCTGTAAGGCCCGAGCACAAGCCTTATGACAATTTGTTTATCAATTGGGAGCTATGATGCATGGACACTTCAAAATGGGCACGTATCGTGCGTATCGTATCCGATACTCTCACTTTTATTATGTATAAAATTCATGTCCTCTGCCGTGTCTACGACGTGTCCTTGCTGTATCCATGCCGTATCCGTGTATCATAGATTGGAGGCTTGCCGCGCTCAAAGGATAACTAGAGACCTCAATCACATAAGGTCCATTAAAGATGACAATGAAGGGGTTCTAGTACATGAAGACGAGGTCAGAGATAGAGGGTTAGATCGATTTTAATACATTAAATGCCACATATGCAGAAAAGTATGTTTAGAACTAAATCGATGATTAATGAATATCTAGAAGAGGAAGGACTTTTTATTATCTTGGTAATATCTAAGACATAAGTAAAGATGGAAATATGTAGAGATAGCCTTGTCTAAGGTGAAGAAAATGGATCATTTGGACCAGATGACATAGCTGTAGAAATATGGTTTTGATGAGCAAATTGTGGAGAACACTCGATAAATGGACAGAGCCATGTGATCCCTTTCTGCAAGAGCGGGGGAATGGACTTTTTAAAAATTCTGAGTTAAACTTATGGGCTATACAAGGTAACTGCGGGAGAGAATAAGATAGCAAAGGTTACAACATTTGTCTAATATTTTAGAGAACCAGTTTCGGTTTCACGTTAGTTGCAAATCACCTAAATAAGTAAATATATATCATTGGTGGTGCCCGTTGATGGAGATGATGACGTGGGAAAGGCTGGTGGTCTGTTTGGATTGAATTTACGAGGAGCTGGCCTCAAAATGTGTGCTATGCACGGATCATGGAGATGAATAATAAGTTGAAATTAAAATTTAGAGAATTTTATGGGAAAAATCACCTTACATGTCGCCTGCACCAAATAGACCCTTTTAATTTCCCTCACACGATAAAGGCCTTCTCACCAATTAGTTTATTTTATTTTTAATCATTCTGAAGGAGCGACGATATTGTCGCTGATTTACATTTAATCAACGATATTGCCACTTGTTCGTTATATAAGGTGTTTGAATCTTCTTTCTTTCCTACCATTTTCCTCTGTGATCTCATTGTTATTTATGAATATTCCAAAAAAAGCTTCACCTTATGAGCACGTTTGTTTGCATTAGGGGAGAATAAAAGAGGAATGACATATAGCATGCAAATAGAGTTAAATAGGAATGGGTTGAAATAAATGAGTGACGAGTTATTTTTATTGTGTTTGGATAATTGGCATAAAGTAAAATGGATTTATGCTAGCTTCATCTGTTTGGATAACATCACGTAGAGCAAAAGAAACCTATCATTTTTTAGTTTTGTTACCCATCCACTTTCAAATAATAAAATTGAATAGTACCTTTTAACAATTCTCGAAAGGTTCACCCCCATCTAGATTATGGAAATTGTCATCCAGTGGACCCCACTATCAATAAACCATTGTGCGACCACTTAATGGGATTGCGACCCAGAATATGAATGACCCTGATCAATATCTGTGGAAACCATGTATTTTATTATAAGGTCCGATGCACCCTAATTGGGTCCATAATGGCTATGCTTTTGATTCAACCATCTACTCAAAAAGCCTTCTATTTAGATGGTGAAAAAATGCCCATCAATGGGCACCACCAATGATATTGAGTTTTTGTGAAAATCACCTTTTAGAATTCTTGTTATCACAGGTCGGGGTGGGTCCCATTGGGACCCTCTTCATGCGTTTGCATCAGCTGCTTATTTAGTGGTTGATAACTCGTGGGTGGAGAAGTGCTACTTCTGTGTGAATCTAAGTAGATGGATTATTATGTTTAATTTTGTGTTAATTTTTATTGTTGTTGTCTCTACTTGGAGAAGTACTGGTCTTACTATATCGCTTGATGTAAACAATATGCCTTTGCAGTCATGATTTATCCTCTGAATGCTTACTAGCACTTGCTTATTTTCCCAGGGGTTTGGTCGGCTATCCCTTGTTGCAGCTTCTGCTGCACAATCTGCTGCTAATGTTGTCCAAGCAGGCACAAAGGAACTGACTTCCAAGGTATCTGACATGTTTCCTTCTAATGAGGCTTACTGTTTACCCTGTCATTATCTTTCAATGAAAATATCTTTTTATTAATGGTGAAACCCTATTAGCAATACTCAATTGATTGTTGCTTTTGATTATTTATTTTCCTCTTATCTCTTTTATTTTTGGCGAGTGTCAATTTCAACAGACACAGGTGATAGTCAAATAGGTAATGTCGAAGTGAACTATTGTGAAGATCTCTACGTGAATTTGTTTAGATTTGTTATGTGGGTGAGTTGGATTGGCTTTGATCTGTTTATCTATTAATGTTTATCCAACCCAACCTTGTGGACAGGACTTAGGAGACTTGAAACGCAGTTTAGTTATTTACTAAAAAAGTGTATGAGATATTTAAGGCCTAAACTGATAGAAATAATAATAATAAAAAAAAAAAAAAGCTTCCAGTCCAACAGAATAGTGGCATAGATAAAATTTTTTTTTAATTCAGATCCAGTTTTATTGGATGTCTCAGGGAGATTAAAGTGTTTAGAATTTAGATGCTTTATTTCTACTCAAAACACGTCCCTATTCTACATCTTGAGGGCCTGTTTGTTTGCATTGAATGCATAGAATTTGAACACATAAAGACATGCCAATCCATTGTTAGCTCAATGGCGAGCACCTCCTCTTCCACAGAAATGACCAGGCTTTGATACCTGGCTGTAGCTCTGAGTGGGATAGTGGGTGTGAGTTGTACCAGAACTAAAAAAAGGAAAGGAAAAACAGAATTTATAGTCAAATTAGCTCTACAGAAGGAATTATTAAAGAGGTGAGGGGTGAATGATATAAGGTTTATTGGACCTTAGTTTTTCTAGGATTTAAATTACTAGGATGATGGCTAGGTATTCGTTTCCCATCTTCCCTTGATTCTATTTCTATTCAAGGGAGGTTACTTGATGACCATTTTTTGGATTTTTCACCTTTGATTCTTCATTTTTTAACACTCATAGGATCCTGAAGTCTTGGTATTCCTAGGAATTGAATTACATGAAACAAACAGGCCCTTAATGCCACGTTGCACCTTTTCACATTTTCCTGTTAATGTTTGTTTATTAAAACTTAAAAAGCACTCATTCTAAAATTGAACTGTTTGCAACTTATTCTAGAAAGCCTCTTATGTTGTAAAGTTGCACCAACATTAAATGTTCCTCACTGATTTACCCTGGGAGATTTCAAATAAGATTATGTGTGCATTTGAATTTACCCAAATAAACAATATTGCTGATATATTTGGTGGAACGGATGAAAGTTGGAAGTGCATTAGGAGGCAGTTTGTCATTTTCTTACCTTGTTAACCCCAAATAAACATCTATTGCACCAAAAGCTTAACATATGCGGATATGGGAAATGCATTCCCTTTTTCTACAATCATAACTGCCTCTTGGATGCCTTAATCTTCAATTTGAAGCTCTACTCTGCATTGCTCTTTACAGGTTAAAGATGGCGGCTATGATCAGAAGGTAAATGAAACTGTCAATGTTGTCACCACGAAAACCAGTGAAATTGGGGTAAAGACTTGGGGGATCATGAAGGGGGTGATGGCAATGGCTTCACAGAAGGTTGAGGAGTATACCAAGGATGCCAACTGGAAATCAGACAATTGGCAGCGCAGTGACAGTAATGGATTCTACCAGGAGTTTGGGCAGGATAGCAAGGGGTGGAATTCTTCCAGTAAACAGTTTGATTCTGTCAGCTCTTCCAGTTCTTGGGATGACTGGGGAGACCAGAAAGACAATAAGAACGAAGCAGTGAAGGGCACCCAAAGTGGGGAAAGCTGGGCTGGGTGGGATGATGCCAAAGATGAGGGCTATGAGGGCTCTTACCACAGTGCGTCAAAGAAGAATACAGGTCAGAATGGGAAATCGGATTCCTTGTGGACCGAGGGTGGCTTCCTTTAAGGTTGGTTATTTGCATGGTTCCTTTTGTTTCTCCGTTTTCTCTTTTAATCTTTTTCTCATTTTTATCTATAGGGAGGGTGGTTTTGTTTAGTTAAGGTTATATTCATATGTGCTCCTTGACTGATAAGAGCTGCACTATCATCTGCAGGGATATGAACTATTTTGGATTGAAATTCAAATTGTTGAATGAATTTGTGCTTGCTACAGTTTTATCAGTTTTGAATTTCATTATTGGTACTGTTTCATGCCTGTAATTCTTGCTCAATTCATGCTCTTTTATTATCTGTCTTCTTAATTGATCTTAAATTTTATTCCAATAAAATTTTGTCAGTCTCCTACAACACATGGGAAGATATCGGTGGTCAACATACATAAACTGTGATTGATGATGAGGTGTTGTTCTGTATCAATTTTATTTTATGTTTTCAATAGAATCTGGTTTCAGCGAGCCCTTCTGCTATCACTAATTTTTCAACTTTGCACATGAAGAGTTCTGGGTACACAAATTGCATATTTAACATTGCCAGTCCACTGATAGATCAGTGGTCTATCAGTGGTAAGGCACCATGGGGCATCACAGCACCCAAAAAAAAAAAAAAGTAATATATTTTTGTGTTTATTATAATGATAAACGTAGTCTGGTCGGGTTTTGCTGGCCAGGCTTGAATTGGTTTATACTATCTGTACCCTGTACCATGCTTGCATTGGTTTATACTCGTACCTGGAATCCATACCTGGAGCGAAACATGTAAGCAATATGAGACATGAACCTGTACCTGAGCTTCAACTTTGCACTCTGTCCTACTTGGATTTGGATACAGATTTTTTTCCTTGTTTGGAAAAAAATGTATTAATTTTTTTATACTAAAAGAGATCATCGGATTATGATTAGTACAAAAATATCTAAAATTTGAACTTCTGTAATTATATAAATATGGAATATCATCCACCTTGTATGGTTTTTCTAGTGTGAGGTGACGTGTGTGGCTCAGCTCACCTCTGCACTCATCCGAATGGACCATCCAAACCCTCACCCTTCACTCCCTAATGTCACTAGGTCCCATGGGTTTGCAAAGATCGGTTTGGATTGGACCATTGGATCGATTGTTAATTTTTTTATTTTATAAAAACTGTTAAATTTGTGGGCCATGGATCAAGGGATTGGGTTGAATTGAAATTTGATATCAGGGGGCTTACACACATTTTTATCTCCCAGTTTTATGATAAGTGGGGCCTTAGGTGGGCCCCAACAGAATCCACCTTATGAAGTACTAGTGTGCAAGGTGGGATGCACAGGCAGGGCCCTATAAAGATAATTGCACAGGCAATTGCATGTGTAGGATTGAAGGATGTTGATCATGCATAATTACATGCGTTTTTTGCGTTTATGGGGTGGAGATTGATTGCTCAAGTAAACTTCTTATTGGGCCGGACTTCTCTCCCTGTAATGCCAACGACCCTGTGAACCCCAACAATTGGACTTTGCCCTTGGGGAAGCGGCTTCTGAGGGATAACACCACATTTTTTTTTTATCTAGCTTGGCTGAGTAGTGGACGATGAAACTCAAATTCATGTCTGAGTGATATGTGGTTGGTTACCACTCCTATAAATAGTTGTTAAATCTGTTTCGTTTCGGCTAAAATGGCCAAAAAAATCTCATTGCTGCCATTCTGCAAGGGAAGGCAGAGAGATGATTATAGTGGGAAGAAAAGGGTAAAATAAAGTTGGGACACTGACTTAGCCTATGTCGAATTGGTTGGACGCTAGTTGCTGCGTTTCTCTGTGTAACTTGGGAAAGGGCCAATGCCCTAGTACCCTTTTGCTCATTTCTTTTACCAAACAAGTCCTTTTTTGTCTTTTTAAGGCACTTTCTCTTTTGCCCATTTCTTTTCTCTTTTGCCCATTTCTTTTGTTCTATTCCAAAAATGACGTCTTTTTTTTTATTTACTTTTTTTAAAAGATAGCATGGATTGATCCCTCATTGGGGTGTTGAGGTGTTGATAATGTGGGGAATTTTGGTAGGGTGTGATAGGGCTTACTAAAAAAATTTATCTTTTTTTCCAAAATGATTTGCCGATACTTTAAAATGACCGATATTTGGAGGCTAGACCTAGACGAGACAAAATTGACAGCCATGCTTATATAGCCCCACCCACCTCCTACACTGACCACCGGATCAAGAAGGAGAACGAACCCACTACAGACAGAGAGGGTCCGTCATATCATTTTCGGTGCCGGTGCCCATGCCGGACCATCGTGCGTGCTACTTGCAAACCGCAACACAATGGTGGTGGAGGCCGCACATTGCTCTTTAAATAAAATAAAATAAAACATATTTTTTAATATTTACACATTGATCCAGGGTCGATTGATGGGCCCCCTCACCTAGGAACCTGCCAATTTCATTCCAATTTCTTACTTTTCTTCTATTACTAGAAGAGTTCTGCCGACATCCTACTCTTAAAAAACGTATCATGGATAGGAAGCATCGTGTTTTTTCACAAGAGGGCTGCCTACTCGGAGACACAGACACAGAATGACAGACAACTCTGACATGATTGCCTCCAGAAGATCCTTTTACATGCTGGAGCTGAAATGGTAGCTCTTCTACAGCCGAGTCACTAGAAAGTTTCCATCTGCAGACTGTCCTTAATAAACATGGTGGCAGGCCAGCTAGCAAAACTTGCCCCACCAAAGCTTGCCACGTTCACACCACAGTTCTTCCCCATCCATATTTGCCACTCACATCACATCTGTCTCATTTAGTGATTTTCCTACTCAGATGAGATGATGTTGGCCTTATCATACGATGGATGGAGCTCCGACTGTTCAGAATCCAATCCAAGTTTTGATTTTAAATTTGGATTCTGTCGGCATAGCTTTAACTGTGCGAGTAGTTAGTAGTTGTGTGTTTATGGACATGGTTAACATTGTCCCATGTTCCCTCCCTCCCTCCCTCCCTTATACCGTTATACGGGAGTTTATATGATTATGTAGTGGAATTTTCAGCGATGGCTATACTTGGGCATAGAAAGACATGGCCTGTGGAGTCCACTTGGGACATCCTATCATCAATCTATCTCAAACTCACTTTTTTCATGTGAAGTATCACTCGCTGAATGTAAACACTTGACCCAGCTTTCTTAATAATATGTCCTAATGATGAAGAATATAATATATTTTAAGACTTTATGTTTTCGTAATTAATTAAAAATGAAGAATCAAAGGAGAATATCCCAACTTAACCATCAAGCCATTTAATTAAAATTAAATTAAGGATAGATGAAAAAGGAATATCCAACCATCATCTTAGTAATTCAATTCCAATGAAGTTAACGTTCCTTTACTCCTTGAACCTCTCACCTCTTTAATAATCTCTCCGTTGACTTCAATTCACCTTGAATTCTTATGCTGAATTTTTTGTCCCCCCTTGTTTATGAGGAGACATTTCCATTTGCCCATATCCCATTGAGAGACATCTATCTAAGTGGACCCCATGGGATAAGTTGCAATTAAGAATAGGCATGCGTTTGCTCATAGGAAAACATTGTCGTTGAATCACTTACTTCCCTCATATTTCAATGCCATCCAAACAATCAAGGCCACAACTACATCGATTGTACGTAAACAAAAGGCCAATTTGATAATAAATTCCTATCTTCCAATTCCATGTAAACAAACAAGCTCATTTGACAATATATTTTCATGTATCAAATTCCATATAAACAAACGAGCTTGAATATATAGGTTTTAATTTCATGCAAACAAAGGGGTCCATTTGAATGCATAGATCCTGCCTACATGGTAGATGGAGGTGTTCTACACCGCTTCTGCGACCAAAGGGATGTTGATGAATATACCTCTCTTCCGTATGTAAGTCATTTAACTAGGGTCCGAAGTGTGAAGATTTCAACACAGAGAAACATTCATATGCAAAACCAAAATTTACACATGACATTTATATATGTAAATGGTGCAAACAACTCCAAAAACCACATTTTTTCACATTCATGGCAGAAAACATGATAAAAAAAATAACAAAGCAAAAGATTCAGATAATATAGAACAATAAAATACCCCAAAACACATAAACATCACATAAAACAAATGGCTTTGAATCTGCTACCACTGCTTTTAAAATGAGAAAACTTTGTTTTACAAACTCTTAAGTAATTAATCCACTTATTCTAAAAATGTCCTCGCTAATTCACCCATTTATAAAACTATTTAATTATTATTTTTACATAACCCTCTTGAAGCTCTTAGTCTCAAGTCCCAAAGGTTGACAGTCAATGGTGGTAAAAATAGACTCTAGCCCAACTACCTTTGATACCTTTGAGGGTAGGGTAAGGGCCTAAAGGGCACGACAAGGGCAGGCCCCATTCCGCCCTTTGGCCTTTGGCATATCCCTAATTGAGTGCATAAGCCCGATGACTCTCCCTAGCCACGAGGTCTAGAATTTAGATCAAGATCTCCACTTTCCAGCAGAAGGACCGATACGTAGCATAGATATCAATGGGTGGTTAGCCACATTTTGGTGTTTTTTTTTTTTTTTTCAAAGTGACAAGGAGTGGTAGTTCTCACCAGATTGTCCAGGATTTAAACTCTGGATATGCTACTTTTTTCCGGATGTGCGGGCTTCCCTTTCTACTTGTGTGAGCTTTCTTTCCGTGTGTGCAGATTCTTTTTCATTTAAGTGGGTTGTCTTCCTTTCTGTATTGGGCTCGCACTTGGGTCTCGGCCGCCTTGGTTTGGTCACATTTCCATATTGTTTGACGCATCCTTCCTTCGTTTTAATTTTATCTTGACCATCCATTTCGTTCTCTTGGACAGCTTTAGAACATCCGGTGGAGATGCCTCCACTCTATCCTTAGCTGATGGATAGTGGACGTCACTAAAATGTTACATGTGGGCCTGTGGCCATCATCTGTGTTTATTAATTTATGTAACAAGACTAATAAAATATATATATATATATATATATATATAAAAATATATCGGTAACATTCAGGTAACAACTAGTTCTCATATATTATATGAGAATTTTTTATGGGGCCCAATTGTAAGTCCCATTTGGGGATGGAAAGATCTATATGAGACCACTCCAAGTATCAAGTTTAACTCCCAACCCATGCCCCTAACTCCTTCATCCATGGCCCACAAGTTTAATGGCTTCATATTCAAAAATAAATAAATTTAACCCTCGATCCAACGGTTCAGTCCATTCAGATGTGTGCTAATCTTTGGGATTAATGACTATAAGGGGGTTCCCTATTGGTTGCTAGGTTTGGATGGATTGCTAGTTGAGCCCTACAAAAAAATTCTCATATAATAAGTGAAAACTAATTCTCATTTGAGTTTTTTCCATATATATATATTTATTTATATATCTTAACTCCCAAGTATGGTACCTTGAACAAGGAAAGAAGCCTATGCCTTTTCCAACAAAGTGGAGTATTACTTTATTACTTTTTAGACACCTTCTGCTTGTGGGAGGAAGAGAATCCAGTGAGGATCACTCCAAGCAAGAAATAATAATAATGATATTAGCAAATCCATGTCATGAAGAAATGTGACTGAACTGTCAAAGCCAACGTGTTACCATGTTGTAAGGTTTACCAGCCTTGAGGCCCACCAGATTTAGGGTGTTGGGTGATATAGTAATCTAACAGAAATTAGCTTTGTTGGCTAATGTTAGCCATTCGATCCAGTGGGTCTTCTAATTAGAGATGACAATGACTTGGATTTGTTATGGGTTGTAGGCTTGTAGTATACTTTCGCCTGTTACGCCAACAACTCACAATTGTGGTATAAGTTTATGATATGGGACTCCAAACTCACCTTATGATGGGTATTAGCTGGGCCGAGCTTGACATAATTGATCAAATAATCCTTCTAAATTTTAAAGAAATGTTACTAATAAAAAAAAAATTATCTTTGCAAGTGACTTGAAAATAATGTTTAAATGGCACGTTTTTGCGGCAGATTTTCTACGGGAAAAATGAGGATTGTAGAAACTCTTATTTTCGTTGTATAATAAAATTTACACTTGGTGCAGCTGCTTTTCTACAGAGGGAAAGTTCAAACATGCACTGGGTTTAATTCCGTCTAAACGCTTATTTTATGAGGGGAGGAGGCAACGAGAGTTTCAAATTATTTATTTTGTAGAAGAGAACAAAATTAGCGGAACTAGCCTTTTGTGGACTTACACAATTGTGCCATATATAAGGAATAGATAAAAGGGTGGGCTGATGTTAGGAGTGCAAACAGATCGGGAACGATTGTGAATCCAGACTTATATATGTCTTTATAAACTTGATTTTGGCTTTGGATCTCGATTCAACTTGAAACCTATGTTTTGTATTTGATTCGGCAAGAACTTTAAAGAAAAAGAAGACTCGGATTCCGGAAATAGATTTAGAGTACATTTAGTTAAATTGGATAAAGAACTTCCTTCAATTCTTAAAAAAAAAAGGAAAAAAAAAAAAAACAGACAGGAGAATATTAAATGATATATAATTAAAGCTAAATAGACTATCAAATATGTTATAACTTAGGCTATTTAGACTCTTAAAACCTATAACCTCAAGTCGTAACATGCAAGAATTTGAATTTCTCAAAATTCAAACATAGATTCCATGCCCTATTTATTTATTTGAAATAAAAAACTTCAAATATTAAAATAATCCAATACCTAATTACAATCCTAGTTGAAGTAGTAAATGAGGTAGTCAAAATCCACATCCCAACTAGAGTTTAAATCTCTAAACCTATAACCCAATCCCCAAACTCATCTAAATCATTACAGAGTCATTTAACCTAACCAATCCCCATCTTTACTTCTAACTAATAACTATCCTTGACTTTCTAATAATGGGAAACTCAAGAGGGGGTTAAATGCAAAAAGAGTCCTCCCCTTTCTCGCTTTTCGTACACTTCCCTTGCGTCCGTCGCGTTGCACGTGTTCGTACACCTCAACTGCGCCTTTCCCCTTCATATACTATAAATACATACCAGTATTCGTATACGCCTCTACGCCTACACGCTCTTTTTTCTTTGTAATCCCTTTCTTGATTTTTTTTAGGAAAATTTTCAAATAAGTTCTTAAGTTTTTACTTTATTTCAAAAAAAGATACATGTTTTAAAACTTTTAAAATTAGTCCCTAAGTTTTCTATGAAATTTTCAATTAAGGACATTCATCAATTTAAAGCTATTTTCTGGTAACTTTTTTCTTCAATTTTCTTAAACTACCAAAATTATCCTTCAATGAAATAAAACCTCCATTCACTTCCTCTATATTTTATTCCTTTTTTTTCACTAGCAACCTTATTGTGATCGAGGAAAATTAGGTACTTCAGCTAAATATAATGGCTTCCAGAACCATGTTATAGCTATAAATGAAGGTACTCTGAGTATTTTTAAAAAATTGAGAGAGAATGCCATAAAAAAATACATTTAAATGATCAGATGTCCTTAATTGAAAACTTCACGAAAAACTTAGTAGGAATGTAAATGGGTCATCGATTCTCCGATTATCCGGAGATTTCGACCCGTTAAAAATCAGGTCTGGGTCCTTATTTAAACCCCGATAAGTAAATGGGTCCAGGTCCGATTCCACCTTCGCTCGGACCCGTGGAACCTAGATTCGACATATTACCTCAATTTTCGAAGATCTCTTTTAAAAATTATATTTTTTAATATCATTTTCTACCTAGACCTGGACCCAGATCTAGACCCATCCCACATATGATTCTGATTCCGGTTCCGGAGCCAAGAAATTGGTTGCGAAACAGTTCCGGGTTCGGATTCAGTTCCACCTTTTCCTTAACGGTTCCGGTTCCGGGTCCGTAATCGACCCGTTTACAACACTAAAACTTAGGGACTAATTTGAAAAGTTTTAAAACTTGTGTCCTTTTTTATATAAGGCAAAAACTTAAGGCCTTATTTGAAAATTTCCCTTTTTTTCCAATACATACGAATACGAATACGAATACGATACACGAGAAAACCACATATTCAACACTGCAACGTTCTCTCTCGCATTTAAACGGAAGGAGGCACGAAATAATTTTCATCTCGATCTCGATCTCGATCTAGGGTTTGCCGATTCATCTCGATCCACAGCTTCAGCTTCAGGTGAATTTCGTCCTTGGTCCTTTTTTGGATCTCTTCTTTCTGAATTCTCTTCTTTCTCATCTTTCTTTACGGATTTTTGGGCTTGGTTTTTTTTTTACTTGATTTTGTGTTGAATCTTGTTTTGCCCGTCCAGATCTCCTTTGCTTACTCGAAATCGTTATGTTTTTACATGTCACTGGCCTGTTTTGGGTTTTCGATCTTTTCTGCTGTTGTCGTTGGAGATGTTAGGGTAATTGAAATGATGAATTGTCTCCCGCAAATTTCGCTTTACGACATGTTGGAGGAAAATCCACATCTTTGATGTTTGTAAATGGTTCTAGCATATGAACAAAATCATAAGGCTCTAAACGTTGCTTCTCTGGAAAACCTCTGCTTGTTAGGAAGCGGAAATTTCGAGTTTTTGTGAAGGAAACCCTTTTTTTCTGCACCTGTTGGGTGTACTCGGCGTCGTCCCTTTCTTTCTCTCTTTTTCCCCCTCTTGTTGTAGTGCGAATGATGGATGTAGGTTGGGTTTTTTTTTTTCTTTTTTCTCTTCAGTTGCAGGTAATGGCTGAGGATGCGAATGAGGGCCAAGTTGCTGCTGCTGAGAATCTCTCAGTGTCTGCCGATCAGAAGAAAGAGGGCGTCGCTCCATCGAAGAAGCGCAGAGGAGTTCTTTCTCGAATTTGGAATGGGATCTTTAGAAGGGGTAATGAGGATTTCGAAAAGAGACTGCAGCATCTTTCCAAGGAGGAAGCTTCTGTTCATGCAAGAATGAAGAGGAGAGCTCAAACTTGGCGAAGAACAGCAAGGAACATTATAGTTATCTCTGTGATTGTTGAGGTGAGTCTTTAATTTACAGGGTTATATAGCGGCAAGCATGCTTGTTGAATATTTAGAGTTTGTGATTTAAGTCCAAGATGGTTTCTTTTGCAGATTCATTAACTTGTGGGATGTTAAATAATCTATAGACTGTTTAATGCACTTTGATTATTATCTTTCAAGTTTCAGGATGGCATGTGCTGCTTTTTTCTTAATCCCATGCCTAGTCTATGTTTTATCCCTTGTCAGTTGTTCATAGATGTTTTTTTAATGGATAACGCAATTATTTATTGCATGAAACATAGGGCACGGGCGCACGAAAGCTAAGAATGTGTGGCAACAATTACCTTAACTAAGGAGTTTGCTATTGAGCTTGTCTAACCTTCGATGCTTTAGCAAGATGAACGATTTCTTTGACGAATATCTAATTTCATTGAAGATCTATAAATCCAAGTTAACAGTGAGTTGGTTGCCTCATTTCTCAAGGCCCGATACAATTCAGTTTCTCCAATATTTTCCAAACACCAATTTACTTTACATGAGTAAATTGGCTTTGTTATTTTTAATTCTTCCTTCAGCCATACTTTTTTTTTTTTTTTCGATCGGTTAGGGTAAAATTTCATTAAAGAGAGAGAAGGTACAACTCAGAAAAGCCAAACAAAAAGCTTGTCTTGAATGCCCACCTTTCTTCTTTCTTTTCTTTGAATAAGCAGTGACTAAAATTTTTTACCAAAATAGAACTATCAATAAAATGTAGTTTCATTAAGGCAGTAGACTGCAACTAAAAGAAAGGGATATTGAAACCAAATAAGGAATTTCCAATCACTGGCTCTGCTTTGGATACTTCTGTTCTTGCAGTTGAATCTGCTCTTTCATTTGATTGTCATAAAATATATTGAGAATGAAGGTTCAATGTTGTTAAAAAAAAAAAAAGAAGAAGGAATGCTGGCTTCTTACTTAAGTTTAAATTTTCATCTAAATCATCATTGTCTTTCTCTTAACCCCTCAATTAGAGGTCATCTGTGTGAGTTCTTTTGGTTACGTATAAAATTTGCTATGCCTATTTATTCTTTCTTTCTAATTTTGTTGCATGCACACGCACAGGCAGTAGTGGTTGGAATCCATACAATGGAATTAATAATAGAATGCTCAGCTTTGTGAGTTCTATTGGTTAACTATAAAATATGCTATGCCTATTTATTATTTCTTGCTAATTTTGTTACATGTGGCCGCGCGCGCATGCATGCAAGTAGTGATTGGAATCCATACAATGGAATTAATAATAGGATGCAATATTATTGATTTATCTGACTCTTGCTATGTTCTTTATTTCTTCTCCTATGAAATACCTACAATGGAATTAGTTGTGCATAATGTGTTTTTGCTACTATCTGATTAGTGATAGGATTTTTGGCGTGTCTCATTTGGTGAACCAAGAAAGTAGGCTAAGGTTGAAGAGCTGGTAGTCAATTACCATTAAAAAAAAAAAAATAAAAAAAAATAGTTGTATTCAAATTTTTTTTTTGTTCTTTTAGAAAATTCAGCAGTTATATGTAGTTTTTTCTGTATATGCAAGGTAATTTTCTCCCGATCATATATTCGCACCAGTGTTTCTAACACTATGTGGGACCACCTTGGTCACCACCAATCAGGGAGGGCGAAAGAAAAGGGGCAGGGATGGGATTCATGGATAACGTCCAAAAATCGGGCATATCAAATTTTGGAAGATGGATTTTCAAGGCTTTAAAAATCAATAGTGAAAGAGAAACGACGAAATCAGATGGTTGAATCCAAATGTGTGTGTTATACTCCTCCCCAAAGGGAATAAAGTATGGATGTAGCCACTTCACTTCCTACGGCAGTTTAGGCGATGATGGATGGAAAGTGCTCTTGCAAGGTGGTGCTCAAAAAGCTTACAGGAGCAGTGATTTTCACTTGAATGGTTTGTTACACAAGTTTCTTTAGTGAGAACTATAGCGCATGGATCAAAATAGCGGTCAATATGTAGCGTAGTGGCCACTATATTAGGGTGAAGCTGCCAAGACAGCCACGGTAAATGGTAATTAGCGCCGCTCACATCGGTAGCGGCCGCTACGATTCACTATGGCCGCTATGGCGTTGCTGTGGGCCGCTACAGACTGCTATAGGGCCACTACGGAGTGAGATAGACTGTTATTTCTTTTCTTCTCTTCAAATAGTACTTCTATACAACTCTTCTACCCTTCTATGCTTAAAAGTACAAAAAAAAAAAAGAAAAAAGAAAAAAGAAAAAACACCACATTATCTTGCCGAATTACAATAGATACATATAGTTCCTTTCAAGGGCTCTTCTCTCGGTATATCCTTGTAGACAACCCCTTTGGTAGAGGTATTCTTTTCTTTACACTCGCAAAAACACGTTGTTTATTTTGATGAAAGTTAATTTGTTATTTGGTTTGAACTTTAAATTTGATTTAAGCATTATTTAATAATTTATATATCCTTTGTTATATACAGTTGTACTAAATTGCTTATTTGAATTATTAATTTAGAAATCCATAAGAGAATCTAACTTAGTATAGCTAACCAACATGAATATATGAGAAAAATTAGATCAATATTGTTTTTTTTTTTTTTATATAATCATTCAGTGGTACAAAACCTCTATGCACTGAAATGACCGCTATACCCCATTGTCTTAGTTATTATAGGAAAATAGCATAAAATTCTAACATTTTCAAATATTCTTGACTTTTTAGATATTTTTTCAAATTTTTTGACAATTTTCAATTCACACCGCTATGCCGCTGCGTATTGCTGCTACCATTAGGTATCGGTTGCTACGTAGAGTTTTGGCCATCGGCCCCAATTGCTATTTTGATCATTGCTACTGAGAGTGTCATATTCTCCCTTATTTCTGTTGAAAAGGGTATGGCGCAAAGTTTTTAGATAGATGTTATTGTTTGGAGTTAAACTCGCCTGGAATGCATCGACTACAGTGTATCAGGGTAGTTGTTTGTGTCACCTGAAAGAAAATTAAACCAATTTGGAATGTGATTAAATTATATTCCATTCCGCAGTGATGTTTTTCGGACCTCCCAGGTATCAGTTTGTTGAGGTGATTTTGGCTTTTTCAATGGAATGTCTCTGAACCAGAAATAGAACTCCAGGCAGATGACCTGTAAATTAACAAGTGATTTGAATACTGTCACAATGTGTAGAACGCCACTGATCTGGTTGGCTGGCTAACGGCATAACCTGGAGGCCATGGTGAAGATCTACACCTCCGACGGTGAGATCGAACCCTTAGATTCAAAACCCTAAGATTTCTTAGGAGAAATACCCCAAAGGGGAACTCACGAGAACTTCTCTGAACTTTTATCATCAATATAGCATATCCATTACAATAGGGTACTCCTCTATATATAGAGTAATAATATTGTTTCTTGATAACTAAGACATTCTAAAATAACTCTCTATTATCTCTAAGTAAATCAAATCCTAAAATCTCAAATTACTAAAATTACTAAACTATTTAAAGAAAACAAATCATCCTTGGTGGGGTCCCATTAGGGGCCCACTTCTTCTTGGATCTCACTGCATCAACTCTCCCCCTCTTGGAAAAACTTGACTCCGGCGAGTTGAAAGGTTGATAACACATGAGAGAATCTGACCACAAATTCGGAAATGTCTGCCTTGGTTGAAAATTAGACGCACAAATGTCCGCCTCTTCTTTTGATCTGCATTTGCGTGGCATGGTGTGGGAGATAGACGCAATGTGTTAAGCTATTTAAAAGTAGTTCGGAAGCGTTGCTTCTTCAGCAGTCTGCATTGAGTGTGAGCTTGCACTTTTCCTATGAGAGATTGCAATTGTAAAATCTACCATATCTGAGTGCGATCTTCAAGCTTCCATTGTTGTTCCCTGAAGATGAAGTCAAAGTGAGGGACTCCAACAACTTGATCTTCTTGTGTGAAACTATTTGAACAATCTGACTTGATTTCTGAAGACCCAATTGAAGTTGCTAGAAGTGACATGACAATTGGATCCAATGGCAGAGTCTTCAATATGTTCTTGGCTTTGCTCTTCTTCAACCTTTTGCGGCTCTTGACTGACATTACTATGATCAGTATTGTTTGTACCCACGAAATCTTCGTTGCCATGAACTTGCTCTTCAATGTCATCTCTGATGTGTAAAGTCAGTTCTTTTGGTGCAATCATGAGACTACTTTTTTAAGTTTTTGCTCCGTTTGTGGCGCTTCTGTTGAAGGTGCAGACGACGACAGAGATGTTGAACTTGAAGTTATTGGCATGAGTCTACTCCATCTACCATTCTTGAAAATTGTGGTGGGGAGTGGCCAATCTAGAATTGCATTGACTTTCTTTGGATCCATTTTGATACCTTCCGTTGATATGATGAATTCCAAGAATATAACTGAACGTCTCATGAAGGTGCACTTCTTGAGATTGATGTAGAAGCTTTTTCGACGAAGGAGATGGCAAATAGTGTGGAGATGAGTGAGATGCTCCTCCCTGGTTTTGCTATAATTAAGGATGTTGTCGAAATAAACAACGACGAATTTCCCGATATAAGGTTGCAGTAGATGGGTCATAACCCGCATGAAGGTACTGGGAGCATTGTGAACCCGAATGGCATGACTAGTTCGAATACCATTTGGGGATGGATGATCAGAGAGGGGAAGTGGCTGGGAAAGGGATTTGAAATGGGGCTGGGTTTGCTGGCTACTAGGAAGAGAGAAAAATGAGTGGTGGTGCTGGCTGGGTTTGGGGATGGACTATCAGAGAGGGGAGGTGACTGGGTTGTAGGGTTCGGAAGTGGTGCGATGGAGGGGCTGTTATTTTTTATTATTATTTTTTTGACTGGCTGCACTTTTTCCTTTTTTATTTTTTTTTTTATTTTTCTCTGATATCAATTGATGGCGTAGCTTGGAGGCCCCAATAAAGATCTACACCTCCAACGATGAGATCGAACCCTTGGACTCAAAACCCTAAGATCACTTAGGAGAATACCCCAAAGGGGAACTCACGAGAACTTCTCTGAACTTTTATCATCAATATAGCATATCCATTACAATAGGAGACTCCTCTATATATAGAGTAATAATACTGTTTCTTAATAACCAAGACATTCTAAAATAACTCTCTATTATCTCTAAGTAAATCAAATCCTAAAATCTCAAATTACTAAAATTACTAAACTATTTAAAGAAAACAAATCATCCTTGGTGGGGTCCATTAGGCGCCCACTTCTTCTTGGATCTCACTGCATCACTGGCTGGCGTTTAAATTGTGAACTTCGATGTATACTATAAGTTCTTCATTGGAATGATTAGAGTTATTTGAAAGGTTGGGTATAGAGTTGTATTATGGTAATTTGATTTTCGCATGCTTACATCCTGTTACTCTACAAAAACATCAGATATTTGATATTTCTCTTGAACCTTGGTATTTATTTGGATTGAACTAATTTTGTGATTAATTTTCATTGATTTTAGAAGTTGTTTGATCCTTAGTAGTTCTAGAACCAAATGACCAGTCAGTTGTTATTATTATTATTGAGGCTGGTACTAACTGCAGTATATTCTTCAGGTTGTTGCAGTTGGTTATGCAATCATGACAACTAGATCACTGGATTTGGACTGGAAAATGAGAGCAGTCCGAGTTATGCCTATGTTTCTGTTACCTGCTTTTTCTGTTTTTACATATACAGCACTTGTAAACTACACGAGGATGCGTAAGTACCTAAACTCTAAACCTAAGCATTTGTTTTTAATCTTCCTCTCTATGATTGAACTTTTTGCTTAGAAGCTGAGCAAACTTTTGTTGAGTAGCTTCCTTTGATAAAATTAGTCAACAAGATCCCATGGATTGGAAGGTCCTCGGTATTACCATTAAAAATATATATATATATTATTATTATAATACTATTGTTATCATTATTCATTATCATCATCAAAGCCTTGCCCCAACTATGTTGGCCCCGCTTTATGAATTCTGTTTCTCTATTGCAATCTATCCTGAGCGAAATCCTTTGATAGGCTGCACTTCTTCAGATTTATTTTTATTACTTCCATCCACATCCTCTTCGGCCTACCCCCTCTTTTTGGTAGGCCATCAACTTGCATAGCAAAAATTTTTCATTATCAGTGCCGTTGCTGGCTTATATTGAACATGTCCAAATCATCTTAAACGGGTTTCTCTTATTTTATGACCTCTTGATGCCACCCCTAAATGCTCTTGAAAGCTCTCATTTTTAATTTTATCATTCTTAGTTTTATCACACATCCACATCAACATTTTCATCTCTGCTACACCTCTGCATTATTGTTATCATTCAAAATAAAAAATATATAATGGTTATTGTTAGTGTTCAAAACAAAAAAGAATAAGTCATGATATTATCTTTATGATTTTCAATTGCTAGTGTTCATCCATTAAAAAAAAAAGGTTAGTATTCACGGTTACCAAGCATGAGAAACATGTTGGATTGTTGAGAACGCTTACTAATTATCTTTGGATTGTTGATGAGTATTTTTAGATTCTGAGACACTGGGAAATTGGCATAAGAGAAACATGTCAATTTTTTTTTTCTGGTGACTCTTATACCTTACCCCCTGTTTCATATATATACCGTTTTTTATAAAAGGCTTTTTGTTGTTATTATTATTATTATTGTTATTATTTGTCTAGAGTAGGGTTGCATATGGGTCGGGTCTGGTCCGGAACTATGTTGTATCCGCATCTGCTTTTCAAAGAAAGGATCCAGATCCGGGACCAGAACCTGAACCGGCCAGAACCTATCAGATTGGATCCAGAACCGGTTCTGACTTCACCAATCGGTTCCGGTTCCGGTTCTGGTTCCGGTTCCGAAACCGTGATTGATTGGGTTTTTGATCCAAGGGTTTTCAAAAAAACTAATGAAAGAGAATAGAGATTTAGTGATGAGGGATAGAGAAGAGGGAGATAACCTAATTTCTGATTGAGAACAATAAGAAACCCTAGAAATCAACTTTGAAAAAAAAGAGATCAGATGGGAGTCCGCTGAAATGTGAACTCAGGGAGAGATGGTTGGTCTTCAAAAAGGAGACTTAACATAAGATGGGGCAACCCCAGCTCATTTACATTCACATGCAGATGCAAAGCTCTTAGTGGGGATATCTTGCTGAATGGTATTTGTCTTGGTCCTAGGATTTTGAAATGCCATGGAAGAATCAGATCACCATAAGGCTGCAGCTGCAGAAGAGATCATTCTGTTGGTAGGGTTTTGAGAGAATGGTATTGGTCTTGGGAAGGATTGAAAATGACTCAATGAGAAAGAGGGTAGGTTATGGGGCTAGTGACTGAGTAGCCTGCAAAGGGACAGTCTACGAGAATGCTTTTTGGCAAGAAAGCAGAGATGTGGCTTTGCTTGTTTCAATAAAGTATGTAAAAAGCATGCTACTTCCAATTTTGAGCAGTACACGAGGGCAGGAAATTTGAGTTTTTTTTCAAAGTGGAGAGAGAGAGCTAGGCATATGGATCTGTTCTGGATATTCGGGTTGGAAACATGCATAGACCTGGAACCAGACCCAGTCATTTACCAGATCCTAGAAAATAGGATCTGGACCCAGAACCGAATTTTAATCATAACCAAACTTAGGCTCCAAACCCATTTATCCGATTGCAACCCTAGTCTAGAGATAACTAGAATTTATTAAAGAAATGGAAAACTTACATGATTGGCCCCCATTAACAGGATGAGAGATCTAGAGTATACAAGAATTTAGGCCTTAGCAACTGATTTCATTTACAAGCAATATGACCTCCCCTCTTGACACTTAATTTAACCGAATCGTCTATTGCAACACTAACTTCTCTTAGAACATGGGAAAACATGCCATTTGTTACTCTTGACAAGTCTTTGATATGATTTTGTATGTATAAGAATAGCCAAGGCGCTGTGGCCTTGTCACTTGCCCAAGTGCTAGCATTTCTTGAATTTCCTTCTACTGATGCTAGCTCATACGGACCTGGATGAATGGGGCTTATCCTTAGTTTCCAAAATTTCTGCCTCATTGAAATCTGCATTCCCAGCCAGCCTAGATTCCATTTTCATCCTTGTTCACAGCACCGAAGGGGCCTGGATTTCCAAGACATGACCAAGAAGAGCCTTCTTCCCAAGAAATCTTTCTATTTCTGTTTTTCCACACCCCCATTCCCATTGAAGCAATAAGGGTAGCATTGTCTAGATGAATCGTTTGGTTTTTGGCAACATGGTTTTAGATGAGTTTGACAGTCTTGTGCGCCCGTGCGCGTGCGTGCTGGAGAGATTTAATTACTGATTAAAAGTGAGTAAATCAAGGCCCAAACAAAACTGACATACAATTTTCATCATGATTTGAAGAGATTCTGAAAACACCCCACACAAAATATTGAGATCGCTCTTAATACTTCTCGTGCTAAAAATGTTCAAAACTGGTGGAGGTCTGAATCTGGCAGTAGGTTTATTTTGATCCGGTGTTCCATTTTACTGACCCCTTCTGTTTACTTTGTTCTGAATTGTGGGCTTTCCATCCCCCGCCCTTTTGTCTATTCCCTTATGCTTTTATTTTTTATCTTTGTCAGTAAAGATCTCATATTGTTGTTTTTTTTTTTTTTTCTTTATCAGTGAAGTTTTTTTTTTTTTTTCTTTTATCAGTGAAGTTATGAATAAAAAAAAGACAAGGAAAAAGAAGAGCCACAAAGCATTATAACAGATGTTGGCGATATATTTAAAATATCAAAACAATTGCTTCAAATAGTATTTTCAAGATAAGATTACGTTATTTTCAAAATATTTCCAAAATTGGAAATATTGTGAGAAAATCAGAACGATAATAGGAAAAATCTATAGAAAAAATCTTTTACAGGTGTTCTATATTTATCTGTATCTATCTATTATTTTTAATCATTTATGCAACAATTTCCCTGATAAAACCTCTAATTTTGGAAATTCCTCAACATTCTCCTGGAAAATAATTTCCCAGGAATGATATTTGCGACAGTGCCCCAAAGGAAGCAATTGACCTGAGAAACATTTAAAAAAACCTAAAACACACCAAAACTCTCAAATGATGCTAGTAGGAGCAAATTTAATCTCCAAACTTGTTGTTTACAACTGATTTCTATTTGGAAACATCCAAAGTATCTGCTGTATTTTGGAGTTTTTGGTTACCTTATCAAGTTTCCTCCCTTTTCTTTCTGAGAGAACACAAGAAGTGTTCCCCACACTTGTTGAAAATCAGTGCCGTAAAAGGATCAAGACAGCATAGAGTGGGTGTGTTGGCTGATTGTTTTTTCCCTTGAGTTTTCATATCAGCTGATATTATCTCTATACAAGCTCGTAGATCTGATACACCTCAATTATCTAGGCTCTTGTGCCATGTGCCAATGCTTGATAAGCGTGGGTCAATAATTTGAGCCTTTTTATCTAAATATATTGTTCATTAGGTAATATTTACTTCATATCGATAGTAATGTGTTATGGCAAATATGAAATCTTATGTTTTATCTTATTTAATGGTAGGGGATCGCAAGGACCAGAAAACACTTGAAAGGTTGCGTGCTGAGAGGCAAGCAAAAATTAATGAGCTGAAAGAGAGAACGAACTACTATATAACACAACAACTTTATCCAGGTAATAAACTGATGCTATTAATGTTCTGCAGATGATGTTTGCCAACATGGATGCCTTTGTCAGTAATACCCAAGCTGGATTTGTTACAATTGGATGCTCGACTCTTATCTTGTATTGACTTTATCAAGTCTGGGCTTAATGTACTTGCACTCTGTCATTGCAAGTACTTCCTTTTTGTCCCCCTCTTTTTTTTTTTTTCCTTTCTACACTGTACTTATTAGTAGGCATGTTTGTTCCAGAGATATGATCCTGACCCTGCAGCAAAGGCAGCTGCAGCCAGTGTTCTGGCATCAAAATTGGGTGCAGATTCAGGCTGAAGGTATACCTGGGAGATGAATCTAAACTTAATGTGCCACAGGGGAAGAGCAATGATATAGAGTTGGTGCAATCTAGTGGCCTCCGAAATCGGAAACAACATCCAACTGGAACTAGCAGTGGAGGGAGTAGCCCTTCCCCACAGCAATTTGTCCAGGAAATGCCCCATGATTATGGAGCTGAGAACCCTGAGGCTGATGCCCAGCATCAGACAATTGTTGAACACGATCAAAGTTCTGGCCGGAGTGATGGGGGATTTTTCGCTCGTATTGCCGCCTTGCTTGTGGGTGAGGATCCGGCACAGTGTTATGCGCTTATATGTGGCAACTGCCATATGCACAATGGTAAGCTTAGTTAAATATAATTGAAATGTTATAATCACTTTTACTTCTGTCTGGAATAGTTTCCTCTCTTGAACTTCATCCACCAATGTATTTTTGGTAGTAATTCCATTTGACATCTTTAGGCCTGGCAAGGAAGGAGGATTTCCCATATGTAACTTACTATTGCCCGCACTGTCATGTACTCAACCGATCACGGCAACTGGAAGGGCAGGGCTCAAGTTCAATTTCTGGAAAAGCAAGCTCACCAACTTCAGCCCAAAGTGATGTTAACAGCGCTGCTGCCGGTGACTCTGAAGTCATAAGCGAACTACCGTCTCCCTCTCATTGATATGGTTGAGAAGAGTGCCGAAGAAGCAAAAGAACCCAGTGGCCCTGCTACTTAGGGCTTACATATTTACTACGCCAATGGAAAGGTTTTCCTTTATTCTTTTGTTGTTTTCTCAGCTCTCTGTAGGCCCTGTGCATTTGGAATTGAACAGTTGCGTGTCTTGTTTGGCTGTGTAACAAAATGGTTTTTTATACATTATTATGGGGAAAAGAACAATGGATTCAGCACGCGAATGTAATGGTGCATATGACTCATGCATTAGGGGTTTGGAGAGGGACCGAGGCTTTCTGTCCCCTTGTGTTATTTTCTTCCGTGTGTGGCTCTGTTTTTTGAGTCTCTTTTATGAGCGAAGTAGACATGTTATTGTAGTGGTAAGCATGTTTCTTTTTTTCCGGGTTGTTTGGTTTATGGATAAAAAATTACAGACATCTTCTTCTCTAATGTGAATAGAGGCATTTTTTTTTTTTGGTTTTCGCCCGGGACTTTCTGGCTAAAAATTATTTTGGGTTGTCATGTCTGGTTGGTTGGTTTCTTTATTTATCATCATAGCCTTAATTGAGGTTGGTCCTGTTGTCTCACTTAGAACTCTGAATATTTGCTTTGCAAGAAGTTGTTCTTGTTGTCATAGCCACGTGCACTGGGATGCAACCCTCAAATTTGAATTTTGGGACTGCCTCATGAAATGGGCCATGTAAAGGGGCCATCATAATGCATGTCAGAGTTGGGTACATATTTAGGGTAGCCAAAGATTGGAGCCACCGGACCTGGTCATTGAAAGGTTGCTATTGGCTAACAAGGGTCCACTCACGTGTTACTACTTAGGTGATTTGTGGAGTCTAGTTTTATTTATGATTGGTTTTGATGGACATATCCATTTTTTTTTTGGGAGTAACAATGCCCTTTGACCACATCTTAAGCCAGTTAAACTGGGAATTTAGAGTTTCTTGTTTTTCGCTTTCTTGTTTAGCAAATCAAATGCAAGCTACTGTTAATGGCCACATGATTTAAATCAAACTCAATTCTCTCCTGTTAAAGTGGTAGCATGCTGTCTATCTAAAAATTTTAAGTTTCAGCTTTTATAAGTTCCAAGTCTTGACCAGACAGCAAATGAAACGTGAATACTAAAAAAACAGAGAATTGAGGTGTGAGATCCATCTTTGATGGTGAATTGTTGGTCACCCTTTCAATAAAAATCACCTTCACCATTTGCAAAGCAAATTTGAATTTAGCCATCCTTCGGCCTAATAATTTCCCTGTTTCAAGCGTCGTCCAGTTATACAGATAAATGAAATCTGAAAAAACTAATTGTGGAAATGTTTTTTTTTTTTTTCCTTCTTCAGATTGCATTTGCTGGGAGTGATTTTAGGGAAAATGTTTTTTCAGGTCCTGGATTATTTTAATGCAAAAAAAAAAAAGAAGAGGATCCTGGTTTTGTGCACACCTGAAACCCGTTTTGATCCTTGAAAGTAGAATCCGGATCGCCCGTTTGGTCCAAACAGGGCCCTGATTGGTCCAAATAGGGTATCCAGATCCTTGAAAGTAGGGTCGTTTGACTCTTTGCTCACTGCCAACTAAGGTGGAGGGCAATAGGTAGGGTTCAGTTGAGCGTAGGGTTCTAAAATGGCCTTGTCAAAGGGCACTCAGGTTGTCCTCACCTGCCCTCAATACATGTAGAGCTAGGCCCGGGCGGGCCAAAGCCATCTGAGTGCCTGGACTATCTAAGCCGTAATTATTGAAGGTCAAGGCCTGATTAGGGCTAACGTAGGGCTGTGGGCCTCAAAATAAAAAAAATTCTTATTTAAATTCTTATAATGCTATTGCTAAATATTGAGTGTCGACTAAAGTTATATTGTCACGACTAAAGTTATATTGTCACGCCTCTCTTATGAAGGGACCGCTAAAAAAGCGTTAAGCTGATTCATAAGTTTCTTTTATCGGACAAAATCAAATGTGCTTGGTTGAATGGGGCTGTTGATGTACCTTTTTTTTTTTAATGTCCAAGTCTCTCAAATTCGAAGTCTTGCAAAACAAAACAATAAATAAATATATATATATATATATTTATATTCCGGTCCAACCCTGATCCCCTTATCTCAGGGTAGGATTTACCGGCCTAGTTGAGCACCGTGGGAAACATGTCATTCCAAGCCAACCAGAAGCTGACAGTTTGTCTTGGGTTTACGTTGGTGGCAGGTGAGATGTGACTGGGCAATTAATTGGATTTCTGGGTCACATACACGTGGATCTGGTGAATCATGAATGGCAAGCGTTGAGAAATGCCAATCTTAACCAGCCCAAAAAGTAAGAAGGAACAACCTGAATACCATTTGAATGAGTTGGCTCTGTAAGTCAGGTTGAAAATTGCCATTCATGCAAGAGAAAGTCTACTTCTCCCGGACATGTACCGACTCCCGTTGGGGGCCGTCGGATCCCATGGCAGCATGGGATCCGAATGCTCCCATGGGGTCGGTCCATGTCCCGGGCCAAAACTCGGGACATGTAGCATAACTGTTCATGCAAATATAACCCCTGTGACAAGCACTGTACATGTTTGTGCGCGCGCATGTTTTATTCTATTTTAATTTTCTCTTCATTGGTGGACTCTTTCACTCTTAATCCAACACTCAGGTGTCCCATGCAAGCAGAGCTTACCCCGGGATGCATAGTATGTGTATATGACATAGCTACCTTGTTGAAAGTTTAGAAGTCATCCTAAACCATGTTTCATTAGAAGTATAATCATTCTATATTTCTACAGGAAACAAGGTGGGGAATTTTACATTATATTTGCACACTGAAGGTTGATAATCAGAAAGTAAATGTAGTCTTTCCTATTCTAGCCTTTCTTGGCCGAATATTCTCCATGCTTCCACCAGGACTCAAGCCTAGCCACACATGTTATGGAAATGTTCATTTTATTATAAGAAATTTGAGCTGGCTTTTCTATTTTGTAGTAAAGGCAAGTTTTTTTTTTTTTTTAATTAGAACTTTCTATTTTTGGCATTAGCATTTAAGTTGTATTAGGAGTGAGACTTTCTAATTGTTGATCTGACCTATATATGTGTAAAGAACCCTATAGTGTGTGAGAGAGCTTGAAGAGAGCATGTGCATCATTGTAGAATGAATGCTCTTGAAATTCTAGACATTTTGAAAGTGCTAGTGCTGTACGTGTGTGAGAGAAAAAAAAAAAAAAACACTTGTAATGTTCTCTTATTATCAGTGAAGAAGAAACCTAAATTGTTGCCCTGTTGATGTAGGAAACTAGTCGAACCACATAATTCTCTGTGTCTCTTTCTTCGGATTTATTTTCTTTTCTTGTCATTTATTTTGAATCTTGTGTGTTTTTACTGTGTAGATTTTCACAATAATTGGTGTCAGAGCAGTACTGTTGTGTGTTTGCTTTGCACTAGATCTGTTTGTTGTATTGCATTGTTTCTTCTTTTGATGGCTACTACTATGTTTGAGATATCGAAGTTCAATGGTTCAAACTCTCTGGTACAGAAAATAAATTCAAAACTAAGAAAAAAGATGAACTGGCGATGACTGATATTTTTCTTGCCATTGAAGAATTAGCTGTATATCTCCAAAGGAACCACGACCAAGGTTTTGTGGGAGGGATAAATTGAAACAACTGTATCAGAGGAAGAACATGTCAAGTATGATATTTTTATGCAGGCAACTTTACAATCTAGGGATAAAAGACTACTTCTTCAGATGGATTAGTCACAACAATTTACTAGTTTCTCATGGGCATGAGAGACGAGGTTTTCGAAGATTGGGTAAGAGAATTCTACTGCAATATGTTTCATGTTACTCAAGATAGTTTTCAAACATATGTTAGGGGAAAGATCATTGCTGTTACGGCTGATAAAATTGGCGATTTGCTTCAAATCCCTAGACCAATGAACCCCTACTATCCGTTTCCTGATCCTGAAAATATTGAATATCACAAGAATGAAGTGGCTATTGAGTTTTGTCGTGAGCCAACTGAATGGAATTCCTCGTTGCTGATGATCTCCGGTTTGACTTTTGATCACCGGCTGCTTAACACATTCGTTTGCCACAATATTGAGCCTCGTGGACATCACTCCGATCTTCAATATCCACATAAATTCCTTTTATTTGCCTCGGGCACAAGAGTTCTAGTTGATATTCCCAAAACCGTCTTTGATTCAAAGCAAAAATATTTGATGGAGTAAAGAGACTTTCACCCCCATTTGGTGCTTTGGTCTGTAAAATCATGATGGAGGTTGGTTGCAAAGCATACACTCATGAAGTGTCTGTCACACACAGGAAAAAGATAAATGCTCAAACTAAGTCCATGTCGGACACACATGTTAATTGCGCTGATCATTTCTTTTCTACTCACCTCTCGTTTTGCTGCTTTGCCAATTCTCAAACAAAATGGGGGAGTAGATATTGGATTAGATGGATGGATAGATAAAGTATGTATAGTTTTATTATTGACTATTGCTTCCTTATTTATCATTTCTATGGTTTTATGTTGAAACTGCAAGCTAGACCAAGGAATATGTCTGCGTTGAAACTGCAAGCTAGGCCAAGGAAAATGTCGGGTGCAGGGTGGGGTGGATAGGACTAATTAAAAATTCGATGCCAATTAAAACCAAGTTATGAAAATAACAATCAAAAGTGTTTAAGTGAACCACTTGTTATTGATGTGTGCTGAAAAATGATCAATATAAAAGATAATAGAGATGGTAGACGATGAACAAATAACCAAGGAGATAGAGATGCACACATATTTATAGTGGTTCGGACCTCTTACCCTACATTCACTCACAAGGGATCACAAAGCCCTTGGTTCCACTTATGGAAAAACCGAACCACACTGGTGAGATTGCAATGAACTTATGCTTTTGATAAGGAAGTTTAATCACACAGATTTACTCCCCCCCCCCCCCAGTTTTTATAGTGGTTAGATCACTCAGAAATAAGCCACTCTTACAACATTTAGAGATATGGAATTTTGAAGAAGGTAGAACACTTGCCTCTTGATGAAGTCTTGAGAGTGTTCTTGCGGAGCTTGAACCGCAGTTGAAGAACCTCTTGATGATAGCTTGGTGAAGATGATTAGTATAGTGTTCAACCAAGTAGAAGAAGTTTAGGTTCTATGGTGATATATATTTCACTCTTGAAGAACAAGAAACCTAGATATACTACTCAAATCACACTCTTTGAGCTAAGGTAGCTATTGGATTTGCTTGGATAGGATCTAGGTGTGTTTGGAAGAGGCTTAGAGAGCTTGGGATGGATTAGCAATGTATGAGGATGAGAGCTCTTAATAATAGCATTGAATAGGGTGAAAAACGAGCTCTAGATATTTACAGACAAGGCTCCAACGGTTCTTTATTTGGCTACCTACTGTTTCCAATGGATGGTACAACGGTCATAAGACTTGAAGTTTCAGCACAAAATTTGAATATTCAATTGGCCGAACGGAGATGTTCGGCTAGCCGAAAGATAGCTGAAGCAGGCCAAACAAGTAGCTGAACACAGGCCTATCAAAAGTATGGCATACAGATTAGGTCGCCAAAAGCTGGCCGAATGGCTTTCGGCTGGTTGAATCTTGGGCAGTTTTAAAGGGTGAAAATGCCCTGTTTCTTAGCACTAAAAACCTATTCAAATGTACTATAAGGCAAGGGTTTTTAGGGCTACTAAGAAAATGGATTTGGTCTCAAATATCTGAACTTCGTTGGCACAACTTGATGTCGATCTTTGACGAATCCGGCCCTTCCAAAAGCTTGAAAATCCTCTTACTTTGATCTCTCTTGAAATAAATTGAGAGATAATGTCTTCCGGGCTCTTTTGACACGGAATTGACAACACAATGTGCTCATGAACATGTGGCACTAACAATCTCCCCTTTGTCAATTTCGTGACAAAACCATCTAGCCTATCTCATACATCTCAAACCCAAAATGTAACTTACACAAATTCATGGCTCTTTTTAACATGATATACAATTTTAAAGAACATAAACAGAATTGTGACTTGAATAACTTCACTCCCCCTTCATATATGTGCTTGTTTTGAAAATACTTTCCTATAGAAGCACAATACTTAACAAACACAAAACATATTATGGGAATATTTTTCCTTTGTTAGGGAAGACTCTCCCCCATAGTTGCATAGGTCATGGAGAGTTCTTCTCCCCCCTCAATTTGTGCCTGCAAAATTCGTTCTTTCTTGACATCTCCCTCCCCTTTAATACCTCTTTGTCAATACATCTCTCTCCCCTTTAATCAATACATTTCTCTCCCCCCTTTTGTCACAAATTGACAAAGAGATGAGGGTTAAACTAGGAGAGGCAACACATCTCCAGACTAAACATATGATCAATCCATACATGCTGAAAAACTGACAAGAAACGCTGGTGTAAGAAATTAGCCGTGGATTTCCAATATCCATGCAGACAACCTGTTCATATAAGAGATTTATTTTATGATCTCTTTCATCTCTTAAACCTGCAGAAACCGAGTGATGACCTGCAAAAAAAACTATTGTTTGCAACAAGATGTGACTATAAAGCACTAACAATCAGCTTTGATGATCATAAAACAAGTATATCCTGCAAGCTTCAATTTACGTATATCACAAAACATAGCCTGCAAACATGAGTTGTTATAATCATAAAAGTAAGGTGCCATTGGCACAGCCATAGTTAAGGTTAAACATTTCAAGTTGTAGTAAAACATATTCAAAACATCCAAATCATCAAACATCATCCAAACCATGAACATCAAACAGAATAGTCTCATCATCATCCAAACCCTACAACTGTCACTCCAATCCTAGCACACCAACACAAAGAAAACAGTCAAGGCACAGTGTTGGCTGGTACTCCAAAGCTCTAGTTTGAAAGAGGAGAAGGAGATTGAGGAGCTGCAACATCATCTCTTTGGCAATTCTTGGAGATGAGAGGTACATATTGCAACATCTTTCTCATCCATTTCTCCAACCTTCAAAACCTCCCATCTATAGAGCGATTTATTTTGATTAGTTTGCAATTTTCATAAGTGGGCTCAGCCTTTAAAACACCCCATCTTTGTCAATGTTTTTTTTTTTTTCAATTGGGAGTAATCCCTTCATGGCTCTCTCTTTATGCATAGATCCTTGTTCATGCAGGTGGTTCCACGACCGTTGTAACGAGCGTTTTGTCTGCCTGGATTTCATTGTGATGTTGCATAACGAGGACTGAAGGTACCACTCCATGGCCTGATGATGCCAGGATATCCCCAATCGGTCCCAACTCAGCATGTTGGACAACTCGGTCTGCTAACTCGGCCACGATCGTTGATGGGAACCGGCCTCTTCCGACCACCACCAGCTCGTACTGGTGGCTCCGACCGATCTCCAGCAAGCTTTGGATTATGTTATTGGCCGACTTCTCCACGTACCCGGCTATCGCCTCCGTCCTCCGCCGGAACTCGGCCACCGCAGCTTCGTCTAGCTCCTGCCATTTTTGAAACAAAAGCACCTGGTGCATGTTAGCATATGTCGCTGTTCAACTGCTGAAGGGCGTAGCCCAAAACAAATACATGAGGTGTTGGGCCTGAATGACGAATACCTGAGAGTGGGTTTGGGCATTGACAAATACCTGAGAGATAAATGCGTACGGTTTGGTTTGCATGCAATGGGTTCATTTAGACTAGAGAGTAGAGAGTAGAGACGCCTCAGTGAGGGCCTAAAATTGGGCCAAACCAATGAGCTTTTGGTGGATTCACATGTAAAGGTTCAAACAGCCTCCTTTTTATATAATAAAAGCAATCACCTCATGCATGTAAACCATAGTAAAAATCAAGATTCCAGGCTTCACCAGCCTTCGCTACTCTCACTTTTAACATTCTTATATAAGAATCGTCTCTACAACAAATCCTTTCTTTTAATAAATGCTCATTTGTTAGAATCCACTATACTACAATTTCCTTGGAATTCAAAACAAAGAAGACAAATTAAAGTCTCATATGTACTTGGGGCTGTATTTGTGTTTGGATCCAGATCCTTGGGTCTGCTCTTCAGACGGCATTCTGCGGTTGCAAGTGATCAGTTGAGTGTCAGTCTCAACTCTCATTCCAGTGGAATCTGTGTAGTGTATGATCTAATAGTAATAAATACGTAGATATGTAGAAATTCAATAAATAATGTGATAGCTGGTTAAAAATGAAAAGTCAAGGTGAATATACAAAATGACTATCAAATAATATCTTTTTCTATTTTTTATTTTTTATGGCAGGTGAATAAAGGAAAGATACTAAATAATTCAAATTAATCTATAAAAAGTGGAAGTCTCGTCTACGTTAATACCTTATATCCTTCGCCGCTCATCGACACCTCATGTATTTTACAATAATCTTTGGTTTGGAGAGTGATGATGAAGGGATGAATTGAGAATTAATGGGCCCCACGTTAAAATCTACTCGTCATTAGCATTAGTGTCTCCCAGACAATCACCAAAATTATAGACAACAAAACAGCAGGGAAAGAAAACGGACCTTTTCTATATCTGGTGACGGCCTCCACGTAACGCCGTTACTCATCCTTCCTCCCATCTCTTCAACAAACCTAACGGCGTCAACTTTCACCCCAGGATGCTCCGTCATCCTCCCCGCCAGCTCCAGGGCCTTACGATCATCTGGCCCACCAAAGAACACCACGCAAACCCAATGGGCCGGGTCAGCAACCCGCATCTGGTGTCCCCCACCGAACCCCTGGTCCACGAGAATCCCGACCGAACACGGGGCCTTCTCCAGCACCCTCAGATTGACTTCCCTCCAACCGGGCCCCACATGGTCCATTGCCATGTCACATGCCCCACCATGCTTGTGAAATGGTAATATTATCAGGGCCACCCTCTTCTCCTGGGCCACGTTGCACACGTCCTCGTGCATGGTCGAGAGGGCCGATATCACTGTCATGTTCCGGGCCCTGACCCGGCCCATCTGCCCGTAGGCCTTAAAGAAGGCGGCCACATGGTCATGGGCGCCGTAGCCAAGGGGGTTCCAGAAGGGGAGGCCATTCCGGCGGGAAAGGAGGACCATGACAATGGAGGAGGGCCGCTCGGTGAGGTCGACGAGGCGGAGGATGTAGAGCTTGAGGGGGTATTTGTTGGAGCCCCCACGGATGGTCTCAATGAGGTTGATGATGGAGGGGGCGTTGTCGGGGCCATGGATGCCGGCGAGGATGCGAAGCTGCTTGTGATCGTCTGCCGGAGAGGTCTCAATCTTGCGGAGCTTGTAAGAGGAGTTGCCTCCCATATTAGGCTTGTGAATAGCCATGACTACAGGAGTGGTTATGAAGGTTGTGAAGAGTGCCATGAGGACAAAGATTGCAAACATTTCATCATTAAGAACCTGTTTGATTGCAAGAATTTCAAGAGTTAATATTTGTAAAGCCCTAAAACCATTTAAAATTTTACTAACAATAAATGTAAGGGCCAGTTCCTTATTTCCAAGTAATTGAATTCTTAGGAGTTTATAATAAAATTTTTTCCAAAAAGTTTTTTTTTTTTTTTTTTTTTTTTTGAGAAGTTGGTCATGGTGAAATATATAAGGCCTAACTTCTTTAGGATTTGATTTCTGAGGGAAGAGTAATGGTTATGGGCATAGATAGACCTATATACATAGACTTGGCGGTGGTTGCCACTGCAGGGGCTCGCTTTCGAAATACAAACGAAAACCTTAGATTCTATTTCAAATATAGTGATGTTTAATGTTTTTGAGTGCCAAGTAGCTAACAGTGTAATGTACAACTACTAGTTTTTATGGATAAGTTATCTAAATAGCTTCAATTTAAGCTTATGAAATTTCACTAACTCAATTTTTTTAGTGGGCCCACTTAGACACATAAAGATTTAGGAAGCATGCTGATTAAAAGGCTTAGATATGGATTAGGTATATTCAATATTTGATTTTTATCATCGAAGTTCCAGGAGTAAAATCATCTTTTTCACTCATGAGATAAGTCACTTGAGCTTCTCTTTGGTCAAAAAATAAAATATTGGAAGGTCTCATTAATTTGTTTAATTTGATTGTCAGCCAAAGGAGGTTTTATTAATAGAGGCACAAAATTTAGCAGCCTTCTTAACATTGTGTGAAAATGAAGGGTCCTACTTGTGTAAAAAAATAAAATTTAAAATCAAAATCATTTTTTCTTTTTTCTATTTTTTCTCAAAGTTGTACTATTGATCAATAGTGATATTTAAGCGTGAAAAAGCTAGGGATAGATCCATGCGTATGACAGATAAGACTCGAATCTCAGGCAGTTTACATCACTTCCATGGCAGGTAAGATGTTCGGTAATGATACAAAGGAATTAAGACTTTCATGTGTGGATCCAAAGTGGATGACCCAGCTGATCCCATTTTCTTATTAGTTTGATACGTTTCTTCTGACGATCCTCCATGAATGAAAACGGGTCGATGGGATTGGGAATTAAGGATAGAACCAAGTGCTTATTTGTGTGGGAGTTTTCCTAACTTTGGTAGTTCTCCCACCTCGGTCAGGCTTTCCCGCCACGACCTGCAGCTCTACTCAGTCTCAGCTCGGGAAAGCACCATTTCGGCCAGGACCATCTCGGCTCGGCCAGTTTCAGCTCGGCCAGTACCATCTCGGCACATAAGCTAGGCACCCGTCAGTACAAGCTTAGCTTAGACATCTCACCTCGGCTGTAGCTGTTGACGGACTACCAACCGAGACAGGCACTGACAGCCATCTCCCCTTTTCAGACACGTGGCATCCAATGGGACCTTTGCTACCAATAAGTCAAGACAGGAGTAGACCCCATGTGACTGACATTTAATGCAATGTGGGCTGATGAGACCTTAGCAGTCAGATCATCAGGCCCACCATCAAATATCAAGAGTCAACTCTCCCCACCATAAAATATCTGGAGACTCCTCTCCTATAAAGACGGACTTGTTCCAACCCAGAGATTTAGACTCAGATGCAGACACACAGATACGCTCTCACTCTGCTTTTCTTCTTCTCCACCCTTAGTTCAGTCCCTGCACTAACTTAGGCATCGGAGAGCCTTGCGCTGCCACAGCCAGGGTCCTCTGACCGGTCTTCCCCTGCCCTTTTCAGGTTCTCCGGCGAGCAATCTTTCCCAAAGAAATCTTTCACTATTTGGCTTTCTACAGTCATTTAGGTAAGTCCTCTAAGGCACCCCCTAATCTTGTGAGTTACGTTTTTTGCACTTACAATTGGCGCCGTTTATGAGGAACGATATAAAAACGCCATGCCTCCAAAAGCTAAGAAGGACGGAGAACCATCAAGGGTCTTACCATCGTTGATATCATTGCCGCCGATGCTACAGAAGGTAGTGCCAGCGCAGCTGCAAGAAAGAGGGGGTCATAACACTTTCCCAGCAAAACAACCCTCAACTGGAGCGCCTCCGGCGAGACAAGACTCCAGTGCAAGCCAGGCCTCACCGATCCCATCAGTTGATTAACAGCGAGGACGGCGATGATGACTCTCTCCTCGCGAGTATCAGGGCCCGAAGCCTTGTTATTCATGGGCAAGATGAATTGATTCGCCAACTTCAGCAGCAGCTGTAGGAAAAGGGGGCAGCCCCGGTTTCACTCCCTAGATGCAGCCAAACTCCTTCGGTCAATCAGGACCTGAAACAAACCCTGAGCAATAAAAGATGCGACCAAGCTCGCGATGAAGGCTCGACCAGCAGCTCCTTAGGCAGCAGCTCGAAGAGGTCAGGCCAGAAGCTGGAGGACAACGACGACCTCAGAGAACGGCTTGACCAACCTGTCAAAACAAACGTTCTAGCGGAACATGGAAGTGGTTGGCTTCACTCGAGGTCAGCTAAACGCCTTCAGCACTAAAGATCTTGGCATATCTCCCTCATATCAGAGACAGCTCAAGAGCTTCCCGATCTCAAGAGCTTCGCGAGCTCGGTGACAGCACCAGCTCCGATCTTGAGAGCTTCAGCTCGGACAGCTACGACTGAGGCATCGGTTACATCACCAGCCTCAGTTCGGCCAGTCTTGATCACAGCCCCGGCAGGCCTCGGTGACAACACCCAGCCTCCGCTCAGATGCCTTCGATCACGCAGCTACGACTGTGGCTTCGGTTACATCACCAGCCTTAGCTCGGCCAGCCTTGATCACAGCTCTGGCAGGCCTCGGTGACTAAACCGGCCTTCGCCCGGGTGCCTTTGATCACGCAGCTACGACTGTGGCTTCGGTTACATAACCAGCCTCAGCTCGGCCAGCCTTGATCACAGCTCCGGCAGGCCTCGGTGACTAAACTGGCCTCCGCTTGATGCCTTCGATCACGCAGTTACAACTGTGGCCTCGGTGTCAACACCTACCCCAGTTTGGACAGCTTTGATCATAGCTCGAGCAGGCCAAAGATGAGATTGCCTGAGGGTCGGTCCACGCACCAGCTTGGCATGAAGTCTTAGGGCCACTGATGAGATTGCCTGAGGGTCGGTCCACGCACCACCTCGGCATGAAGTCTTAGGGCCACTGATGAGATTGCCTTCGGGTCGGTCCATGCACCACCCAGGCATGAAGCCATTTCGGCCCCAGATGAAATTGCCTCAGCAGATGAGACCCGAGCTCAACGGCGCCAAAAAGATGATCAAGATAGCAATGAGCCGGAGGGCCACCAAACTGGGGGCAGTAAGCATCGCAATGAAGTTGCCGAAATCCTAAAGTATGGGTCTTCAATAGCTCAGTTGGTGACAAGCCAATTGGTCAGAGGCTACCGAACTCGGTGCGAAAGGATGGCTGCCTACTGAGCTCATGTAAAGCAGCTTCCTTCCCTGTCGCTGCCTTCAAATCTCGCCAAGTTCTAGAGCTCAGCCAACGCTTTGTTGCGGCACCCGCCGTAAAGCTCTCTACACCCGAGTTAGTTCATGGCCTCAGCACATCTCAGCTCGGCCAACACTATCTCGATGACAGCACCAGCTTCGGCTAGGGCAGCTTTAATCACGACAGCTTCAATTTTCGCCAAACTACGAAAAGCCATGAAGAAAAGCCCTTGAACGATCAAGACACCCCTGTTACAAATCTCGGTGGTCCCAGTTAGGTTTCATAACTTGCTGCCATTCGGAGTTGGTGACAAGACCAGCCATCATTCTAGCTCGGCTACACGGCCACTGATGAGATTGCCTGTGGGTCGGTCCTCACCACCCCGGCATGAAGCCTTCACGGCAACTGAGGAAATTGCCAGCGGGTCGGTCCTCACCACCCCGGCATGAAGCCTTCGCGGCCAATAGAGGAGATTGCCTTCGGGTCAGTCCTCACCACCCCGGCATGAAGCCTTCGCGGCCAACACATTGTATGTCAACCTTCTATCTTGACCAAGCGTTCTCAGCTCGGCCTACGGTCAAGCTTGGCCAGCCTCGATCCCAGCCCCGGCAGGCCTCGGTGACGGCACCAGCTTTTGCTCGGATACCTTTAATCGTGCCAGCAACGATTGTGGCCTCGGTGGCAGCACCTGCTTCAGTCATGGCAGCTTTAGTTCTCGCCTAGTTGCAGAACTCAGTGAGCCCACCGAGATCGTGCTAGCTCCTGCTGGCAATCTTGGTCTCGGTAAAACCCACCTCGGCAACAGTGCCAGAGGAGGCATCTTCATATGACGGTCATTCTGGCTCCGGTAAACAGTACCAGCTTGTTGCTTCGACTGTCATCTCATTTCCAAGGTCTCTCCATCACCGGTAAGGAGTACCCGCTCCGTGAAACTTAGCTCCCGACCTCCAAGAGTTGGTGAACTCTAAGAAGATCAAGAGCTGGGGGCATTTGTGTGGGAGTTTTTCTAACCTTGGTAGTTGTCCCACCTCGGCCAGGCTTTCCCGCCACGACCAGCAGCTCTGCTCAGTCTCAGCTCGGGGAAGCACCATCTCGGCTCGACACCATCTCGGCTCGGCCAGTTTCATCTCGGCCAGGACCATCTTGGCTCGGCCAGTTCCCAGTACCATCTCGGCACATAAGCTAGGCACCCATCAGTACAAGCTTAGCTTGGACATCTCACCTCGGCTGTAGCTGTTGACGGACTGCCAACCGAGACAGGCATTGACAGCCATCTCCCCTCTTCAGACAAGTGGCATCCGATGAGACCTTTGCTACCAATAAGTCAAGACAGGAGCATACTCCATGTGACTGACATTTAATGCAATGTGGGCTGATGAGACTTTAGCAGTCAGATCATCAGGCCCACCATCAAATATCAAGAGTCAACTCTCCCCACCATAAAATATCTAGAGACTCCTCTCCTATAAAGACGGACCTGTTCCAACCTAGAGATTCAGACTCAGATGCAGACACACAGATACGCTCTCACTCTGCTTTTCTTCTTCTCCACCCTTAGTTCAGTCCCTGCACTAACTTAGGCATTGGAGAGCCCTGCACTGCCACAGCCAGGGTCCTTTGACCGGTCTTCCCCTGCCCTTTTCAGGTTCTCCGGCGAGCAATCTTTCCCAAAGAAATCTTCTACTATCTGGCTTTCTACAGTCGTTTGGGTAAGTCCTCTAAGGCACCCCCTAATCTTGTGAGTTACGTTTTTTGCACTTACATTATTTATAAATTAAAGGAGAGAATATATATATATTTCTCTTTAAAGCTGTATAGCGGTTGGGGAAAAAAACTCAATTCTGGTCTTTGGAGAAGCCACATCAACTTCTTGGAGTCCATTTGTAAACGTGTTTCTTGAATGTGTCTTTCCAAAAATACATTTGTGCCTTTTCAATAAAATGTGCTCCTTCTTGGGGCCCATTTGTGCATGTGTCCTTCTAAACATATAAATGTGCTTTTTCAATAAAATGTGTCTCTTGGGCCCATTTGTGTGGATGTGACCCAATTCAAAGAGATGCCTTCCAACTTTATAAATTAAAGTTATTTTCCAAGTATTTATATAGTATTCAAAATGAGCAGAAATCCATACGAATCATTTGCTTTTAAAATGAAATGTGTATGCTGACGTGAATTAAGGAAAGAAATGTTTGATTTCCATAATTTTTTGGTTGATTTGAATTTTCTAATTATTTTATTGTAAATGAATTTATATGAAAGGGATATTAATTTTAATATATTATTTTGGTAGCACGAGACTTAATTTATTCATCGCAAAGGGGCTTCATGCTAGTAATATTGTTAAAGTAGAGGATTTGGGAGTAACTCACACGGAGATCGACCCCAATTGGCCTGTCTTCCTGCCCAATGAAGTGAAGGGAAAGTGTGATTCGATTCGTTGTTCAAAAAATCATAACCAAGAGGACTCTGTATCTGTATGTATCCTGTTATAATACCGACGTGTGCTTGGATTGGAAAGCCATGGATTCTGGTCTTGGGTGGTCCTAGCGTCCTCTCTTGTGATATTTAGACAAGTGGATGTCGGCAGGTTGGGCCCCACATATTCTTCATAAACCATCCCATTTTGATAATAGCTTTCCATTGAATCTTCTTTTTTGCTAGGGAAAAGACAGAGAGAGAGAGAGAGAGAGAGAGAGTAAAACTCTAATCGGCTGTAACGTAACGGTTTCGGTTCCTCTGGCGTCCCTGATCCGAAACCGTGTCGTCTAAAATTAACACAACTTAGAGAGAGAGAGAGAGAGAGAGAGAGAGAGAGTTGAACATGAGACTTACCTTCTTCTCCTTGCCGATGTTCAAGACGATCAGCTCCACCAGCCCTTTAGTGTTCATCAGCACTCCGAGTGTAAGAGCGTCCCTCGCCGGGACCCGATTCAAGACCGCTACCAAAAACGTACCCGTTATCTTCCCGATACAGGCCGTTCCTGTCACCAACGCCAACAAGCCCCAAGCCTCCACCCCGCGGATCTTTGCGACGTCCGTCTTCAACCCGCTCGAAGCGAAATAAAGCGGAACCAACATCGACACGAAACCCTCTATCCTACCTATCAGCCGACCCGCGAAGTCTCCCTCCTTGGGGATAGCAAACCCGAATACAAACGCCCCGAATATTGCATGGATCCCGATCAGATCCGTCATGAAACCCGACAATAGCACGCCCGCCAACGTCACCACAATGCAAGCCTCGTCCATGCCCTCGTTCTCCGACGACGACCGTCGCACCAACCATCTCATCACCGGCCGGACTGCCACCAACATGAACACCACAAAGAAGACGCCGGAGACGAGGACCCAGACGGAGACCAGCGGGCTCTTGTGGTGCCCGCTGGCGTCGCTGCCGGATATGGCTACTGCTAGGGCCAGGAGGACCCAGGCGGTAACATCATTGAAGGCGGCGGCAGCCATGGCGGTCTCGCCGACGGGGGTGGTAAGGAGCTTCAGCTCGGCGAGGATGCGGGCAAGGACGGGGAAGGCGGTGATGGAGAGGGCGACGCCGCTGAAGACAAGGAATTGGCCGTAGCCAACCTCGGCAACACCCGAGACAGTCTTGCGGAAAAGGAAGGCCATGCAGATGCCGCAGAGGAAGGGGAGGGAAATGCCTCCGGCAGCGATGCCGAAGGCCTTCTTGCCGCTGCGACGGATGGAGGTGAGGTCGAGCTCGAGGCCGACGAGGAAGAGGAAGAAGAGGAGGCCGGTACTTGCTACTGTTTCGAGTATCAGGGTGCTCCATTCCGGGAATACGTAGTGGAGATACGTTTTGTTTCGGCCAAGTGCAGAAGGACCCAACAGAATTCCACCCTGCAATTCCAATAAAGAAAAAGAAAAAGAAAAAGAAAAAGAAAAAAAGAGCTACACTCATTAAAATTATTATTATTTTTTAAATGTTGCATGCTATGTACATGTGATGTTGTATCATATTTCATATGTATACATGCATGTCTTATGTAAATTTTTATGTATTTAGTCTGAAACTTTAAAAGTACTGAAAATTCTACTTACACCACCATTTATATGTTTTAAAACCATGCATGTATAGGTGTTTACGGGCAGCTAAACAAACTGCTAGTCGGTGCTCTGTAAAGTGCCTAAAGTGCCCTGAAATTTTGCTATTGTAGATTTGTGCACCCACATGCCATTTAAGGCTTCCAACACCACAACAAATGGTCGAGTCCTTCCATGAAAATACACGCCAATAGATAGATGTATGCATATGCATGCAACGCTTTAAAAGCCTTTAACATAGATTACTTTTGCCAAATCTGTGTCTTCTCAAGGTGGTTGTAACGTTTGCTTTAGACCACTGGGTCATGGGTACGAGATATGTACGAAATATGGTACCAACAAACATAGGTTATTTTTAACAACAAAATTAGAGGGAGAGGGAGAGGGAGAGGGAGTAAACATACGACGATCTCAGCAATGACTTTTGGCTGGCGAAGTGGTTTGAGAAGGAAGGCGAGGGAGCGGCTGAGAACAAGAACAAGAGTGATTTGAACGACGAGGAGAGGGAAGGCGAAATGTAAAGGGTCATCGCCTTGCCATGCCCCGTTTGAAGAGGTTTGGATGGAGGTTATGTTTATTGCCATGGATCAGATCATATGCTCAACAAGCTGGGAAAAAAAAGAGATTGGGTTTCTAAAGACTTTTATGTGACTTCCTTTCGGAGTTGTCTTAGGAATAAGTGGGTTTCTTGGGTCCGTTAGGAGAAATTGTAGGAAGGGTTAAAGGTATCTATATAGGCCTCGAGTCAGGGGAGTCACTGGAAGGGAAAGGCGGTTTTTGTCGTCTTGATTTAATGGTGTCGGTCATTATAAGTGAAAAAAAGAAAATTATTCTGTGTTATGGTGGGGTGAGATTTGGGGAGTTTCATTAACCTGCAGGGCCGTTTGGTAATTTTACTAATATAGTCAAGTGAAGTGAAGTCAAGTTAAACATCTCATCAAAAGCATTTTTTACCAAAATTCCCTCCATCTTTTCCAAAAAATAGTAAAAAATCAACTACAATTACTCACTAAAAGACAAAAACACTCCATTTCTCCATACAAAAAGTAAAAAATATTCCATCATAAACAACTAAAAATAAAATACCATCATAACTCACTTATTTTTTATTTATTCTTTTTATTTCACTTCACTTCACTTTATTTTAAAAATAAATTATCAAACGGGAGGAGGTGCCTTTTTTTTTCTTATTATTCATTTGTTGGAGATGAGGATGTCAGCTAATTAGACATCCTCCTCCCATATGTCACCCCTTGTCAAAAGGGTTAGATGTCTTAGCTTAGATAAGATGTCAAGCACTTGTCTTCATTATGATGTAACTATTTGGATTTTAGCAGAGGGCCAAAACCCAACCTTAGACTGCAAAAGAAGATAAATTACTGGATTTTTATAAAATTAAATATGTATTTGTAAAATTTGAAGGATAAGTTCTTCCTATTGATAAGATTTAATCAGAACAACAGAGTCTACCTTAGGCTATATTCCCAACTAAAAGCCAGACAATCATGGGTGGCAGGGTTTAAAAGGTGTCCTTATCATCCACTCGTACTCTTATCCTTATCATCCACCATTAACCTTATTTAAATATATTTATTTGCATGAGGGTAGGAGTTGAGCTGCGCAAATGGTCAAATTAAGAGAAAAAAAAAAAAAAAAAAAAAGAGGGGTAAAAAATGAAAGTACTAAACTATAAAAGGCACCTCTTCTGTTCACCAAAAAAATAAAAATAGAAAGACTACCAACTCTCATGGCAATAAATGACGAAAGTTATAATTTGGAGTAAAAGTAGGTTCTTATAATTTAGTATTTTTTTACTTGTGACGTCTTTTTCTTTTTTTTCTCTCTTGATTTTGTCGTTTACTTCACTGGAGTCTATTCCTCTCCTCTTGCAAACATACATTTTAGAATTTGCATGGTTGGATGGTCCCAAAATTCCCTGATAAATAGAAAGAGTACACTATCCATCCATATAGCATTGACTGAAGTTGGATTGTCGGACGGATGCCAAAACTTGCCGATCAATGGAACCTATTTCAAATGACTGTTAAATTTAACTAAGTGCTAGTTCAGTAGAGCTAAAGCAATGAGTGTCAAACGGCTTAACTTGATAGTAAAAATGGTCTCTTTGGCTATACATAAACCATTCATTAGAAGTTTTGATATCTAAAATCGCTTTCAGAATTGCTAAATGAGCTTTGATTAGAAAGGAGTTGTTCGAGTTTTCGTTTGATGATATTCTTTCTAATTGGGGAGCTTGCATGAGATGTTGCCCGCGTAAGGAGAGGAGATCTATTCCATGGAGTCTCTCTCCTTATGGAGATTTAAGTTTAATGTCGATACTGCTTCAAGGGGTAAGCCGGGCCCAGCGGGTTTGGAGGAGTGCTTCGCAATAACAAGGGTGATATCGTTCTTATGGTTCTCCAAGCATGTTGGTGTGTGCGACTCTAATGAAGCGGATGTGCTAGTCAATTCTGGAAGGTCTTAGATTGTTCTAAACGAGATACAATGGTGCCCTTGTGTTAGAAAGTGATTCTTCAAATGTGATTGTGTGGGTATCTAACCGAAAGTCTAACTCATGAAAATTTCAATTCCTCTTCAATGAAATTAGGGAGATTTCAGCTCACATTAATGTCTTATTCCGTCATGAGAGTAGATCTGCCAACTCAATGGTGGATATGGCTAGCAAAGCAAGGGGTGAATAGGTTAATTCCTTAGGTGGGTGTCATCTTGTAATTGGAGTTGTGGTTGATGCTTCTCTCTTGCACCTTCCAACTCCTTTTTTTAAGTTTTGATGTATTCTTCTCCTCCTTCTTTTAATGAAATCTTTGTTACCGTTTTCAAAAAAAAAAAAAAAAAAAAACTCATGGTAGCCGAGGCCTAGCTGAAATATACACCTATGGGGCTCCTGCATGTGAATGGTATAAGATCTTCCATCCACACCATCCACAAAAGAGGGATCATTCTGAATTAAAGGAATAGATCGAAAATAGTGCACAAACTTGGTTAAAGAATTATCCATAAAAATTATTTGAGATAATCAGCAAAATGCTCCCCAAAGCTCCTAGTGATTACCATACTTAACATCTTTTATTTATAATCGAAGACGGCTTTTGAGAGAAAATTAAAGTTATGGCAGCATTAGAAAAAAGGTTGCGTATTAAAAACAATTTCAGTGTAAATGGAAGTCATCGTTTCAATTTTCTCTTCAGGGAAGGTCTTTATTTTCCAAATGTTGGGGAAGTTAGTCAAATATCTCTCTCTCTCTCTCTCTCTCTCTCTCTCTGTTTTCCTTCGAATTTTAACTTTTAGGGCACGTTTGTGGGGAGAGAAGAATCCTGACTGAATGGAATCAGCCATGGGAGTAGAAAACTGTGTTGATCTTTTTTCTGGTTTGGTGCAGATAAGCAAATAGGCCTGAATTCCTCAAAATAACTGTTTGACCAAACAATGGATTCCTTGATGATTCTAATATATCATTTTATTTTGATAAGGTTTGCTTGAGGGGTTAATTTCTTTTTCCTTTTCTTTTTGTGAAATTTATTATTAGTAATTTTCTGGTTGATTTGGTAGTTTTGATTGTTGAGGTTAGTAAGGTGTTAACTCATTTCATGTGACTGGATATTGAAAATGTGAGTCT